>ML776848.1:4838252-4873875 GCA_009831015.1 Picea engelmannii | reverse complement strand
GGAATTTGCGAAGGAGTTTTACCATGCCCATTGGGAAGATGTTTCGAACTGGTAGAAGAAGAAGAAGAAGAATATGATGGAGGAGGAGAGGGTGGTGGAGAAGCACCATTCCCTCCATCTCTGCCTGGAGTCTTGTCACCACCACCTCCCTTATGCATTGAAGGGTTGGAGCCTTCACCTTGCGACATTATGGTCCGTTCCAACAAGATCTTCATCATGTTTTTCAACTCTATGACAGTCTGCCTGAGATCTTCTTCTTCGTCCGGAACACGTTCATGAATTTCTGCATGTGCCATGCTTGGTGAATGTCTCTCTACAACTTGTGGTGAATGAAAATGCTTCCTCCTTGTCGGATAAGAACTTGGCTCCACAAGTTGACCTTCTCCTCTTGTGAGTTTCAACCTTGTGAGCATCATAAACAAAACTTGCAAACAATCAAGTCTTCAAAACCAGTGCTCTGATACCAACTTGATCTAAAAATGAAGAAGACTTGAAAAACTTGAATAATTATTGCAAGTGAAATGTTATGTGTTTAAAGCAACATGATCAATTTGCAACACATAAATTAAGGATTAATTATGCGAAATACACATAGACAACAACATAAACAATGAAAATCAACACATAAACACAACAACTTGATAAAGGAGTTCACCCCTCTCTGGGCTACATCTCCTGGTCCAGCTCCCAATGGATCATTATTATTAAATTGCTGAAAGTGCTTAAAAACATGCCTTACAAAGCTCAAAATGACAAACCGACTGCTCCAATGGCTTCCCAGCATCCCAAAACCCTTGTCTAGGCTCTTTTGGCACCTCAATCGGTCGAAAAATGAAGAAGTTAGGCCTCCTGGAAGTCTCCCTTTTCAAGCTTGCTGTCTCTGGTTCTACAATTCGCACCCCTCTTTAGTGAACCTGGCTCACACGCTCTTTTAAGCGTAAAAAATCAGTCCCGTATGCAATCGCGCACCGGTACAAACCGTAGGATGATTAAGGGTGCACCATCCCCTAACCGCCTCGGCACCTGGGCACATGGCGCATAGGACCGCGCGCTTTAGAAAACAATGGTTACTTCGTTGGAACGGGCATAACCTCCCACGCTCTTGGTC
The DNA here is from genome assembly GCA_009831015.1 of Picea engelmannii. NCBI lineage: Eukaryota > Viridiplantae > Streptophyta > Pinopsida > Pinales > Pinaceae > Picea > Picea engelmannii. Next base: position 4,872,767 of record ML776848.1, on the reverse strand, counting down.
ATATGCAAAACCATGGTGATATAGTTTGAACCCCGCGCAAATATTATAACCGCGCGCAACACAACATAATGGTTTAACCCCCGCGCAAATATTTCATAATACAATGTTATAACCCGTGGGTTATAATGTTTAAACCCCGCGCAAATTAATACAATGGTTGTAAAACTATGTTATATACCCGCGCCATAATCGGGCTTTGCACCATGGTTATATGTGATTACAAATGACCACGGGCCGGGGCTAAGCCCCGGCCCGACCCCCCGCCCACATTACAATTTCTTAAATTCAAATATAATCCATTACATATATGTAATAAGAACTAATGTATGGCCCAACAGTCGAGCGGTCGGGTGAAGGTGTTGACTGTGGGGAGGTCTGGGGGTCGAACCCCGCGGCCCCCAATACATTTTGTATAAAAACCAACTATCCAATAAATGAAGGACACATGGCACCCATGGATTGGGCCACGTGTCCTCACACTATTCGCCAACTACAGGACACGTGTCACCGCTTAATTTGCCGAAAACCAGCCAATCATCAACTTCCATGTCATCATCGTACGACTTGTACGGTCCTGTCACGTCACCGTACGGACTGTACGGGCTGTACAGACAGGTATAGTCAGCATCCAAAAATTTTGCCTGTTTGGCTTGGCCGACAGATCGCGATATCTTCTCCATACGGACTCCATTTGAGAAAGTAAATATACTGCCGGAATCAGGAAGACAAGACAAACACAATGGCACTATTTTCGTCACATTCCGAGCACTTTGAAAATTGAGCAAAATTTGATCCCCTGTTCATATATATATGGACATTTTTCACCGCATCGCAAACAATCAATCGTATCATCACTTATCAAAGTGGAGTCAGAAGCATGGGAGTTTCATTTTGCACATAAAGGTTCAAAGTGGGTCAAGTACACATTGGATGCAACTAAAACACCTTCAACCTGGGAACGCGAGCATAGGAATTAATACATTGAATAATATAATACACAACTGCACCCCCCCTCCGCTTAAAAAAAAAAAAAGTAAACAGGTGCAAAAATTTGTGCAAGGCTATTTCTATAAGAAAAGTGAGGATGATTTTGTGGATGTATATGCACAATAGTTGTAGAGCTATCTAGTTTCTTTAGATCCTCTACTATATCTGCTCGCAACTTTGTCACAAATGTTGCCTGGGTTGTCCGAAATATCTTTTCTCTAGCATCCCTCTTCTTTGTTATATTTTTTAATAGCATAAGTGGAATCTTCTCTTTATGCAATTTTTGTTCCATTGATGAAAACAGATCTGAATACGTATCAAACAATTGTAGCTACAACATGGAACAATGCAATATTTGTGTAACTTATCCGAGATACATGCAAATGCAGAAGTAAAGGAAAAAATTGAATATGAAAAGCAGTACCATTGCCTTATTGTTGTTCAACTCTCCATATTTTATATGGAGAATGTGTTGTGAGCCAATTTTTCTCACCAGTGTGATAGCTACCCCAATCGTTCTGATTGGGTAAATATCAGTGCTCTGTGCAAGCTAGCTGATAGTCGAATTCGGGATGAAATGATATTCTAAACAAATAGTGGGAACTTTTTCCACAATGCTTGTTTTCTTCAACGAAATAATTCGATCGCAATCACCATGCTCATATACTATTTTTGGAAATATATTAAAATTTGTAATGGATGTCCCATTACGCGACAATATATTTTCTGCATGTTTCTGGACAAGTTGTGGAGGAACAACCAATGTCACTGTCATCATGGCCTCCATGGCTGTCATGTTAGCATGCATAATGGATCTACTTTTGTTTTCCTTGTCCAAGTAGGTGCAATAGACAACCATTATGTCCCCAAAGAACATTTCTCCAAATCGGCGATTGTTTAAGCCTTCTATTGACAATACTTTGGATGTCACAACTCTATACCTAATGACATTTTTTGAATAGGAAAACTAAAGTGAATGGTAGTGCACATATATATATATATATATATATATATATATATATATATATATATATATTGTATTCTTCTTTCAATGGCACAAATCTACAAGTACATGCATATATTTGATGAACTATGGAGCCAAAGTTTCGCAACCACTCCTCTTAGTCTGCGAAACATGCAGCGCATTCGGTGTCTCGCTTGTACTTGTTGATACTTCTTGCGAGCTGCAAACCATGTATTGTAGATGATATCAACATATCCGCCATGCCATAGATGAATATGTACCACAGGATATTTGTTTAGTAAACATAGTAAGAGTAGAGCCTATGCATATTTACCTTTGTCCTTGTTGGTCTGTTGATGTCTAGGATGACTGATTGCTCATGCCCATGTCACTAGTTCAACTTTTTTTGATGCATGCATGTGTAGATGAACATCAGGACTAGACAAGGATATGTATTGTATATTGTGCATAAGAAGGACTAAATAACCATAAAATTGTATGCATCTGATTTTTTTAACTGGAGAAATGTTTAATAGTAAACATGGTGTGAACGCGAGGCACCATGGCCAATTTGTATATTGTGGACCCCTGAAATCCAGGGGAGAAATCTTCAACTTGCTAGCCTAGCACCCATAATCAAGAAAGTGGGTAACTATGGAATAAGGTAGAAGCACAACCCCAGATATGAATCCGTTGGTTCGCCAACCGACACACGAAGGAATTTTCGGAAAGCACACTAAGCAGATGAATTAGAAAACAAAAGGGATAATAAAATAGGAAAAAGTAGAAATAGGGAGGGGAGAAAGGCCCATTACTGCCAATTCATTGTTTTCATGTCTAATATTATATGCCCCCACCCAGTTTGTATATTTATTTTACCAACACACTTGGTATACCTTTTAGAAGATTGTAGCACAAAACCCTCTACTCTTGCACAGAACAATTCATCTCCCTGTCTAAGCAACCTATTTTTTCCAAGGTAGCAATGCCGAATATGCAATGCACATGAAGGAAAGTTAGTATGAATACAGCCATCTAAAAGAAAGAAAAACAAGTCTATTTACCCGCCAAAGAGTCCATCGTCCTGTCCAACCATTCTCTTTGTTTAAATGTAGCAATGCAATGAAAACACAACGTACATGAACTAGCTTAGTATGAAGGAAGGCATGTATTGAAGATAACTTATAATGAAGACATACATGTAAAAGAGAGAGAAAGAGGGTTATTTACCTGCGAAATATCCCATCGTCATCTCCACCTATTATGTTTGTTTAAATGTAGCAATGCAGCGAAAACACAGTGAGTGAAGCAGGTTAGTATGCAAGAAGGCATGTAACGACGATAACTTACCATGTAGGAAGGCACACAACATGTACATATAATAAACTAGTTGAACGCATATACAAACCATAAACTAAATACAAATCAATGCAATATGAAACAACAATACAAGCATGCACCTTTCTATATCCTCTTCAACTGATGCAGTGGAGACTCCCTCGTTTTCTCCAGCTATTATGTTTGTTTGAATGTGGAAACACAAAAAATACAATGAACATCAATCGAAGCTGGTGTTCATTGGAGAACAAGCAATATGTGCATACACTAAAACTGACTCAATGAAAAATCTAGAAAGGAATAAACATGAACCTTTGCACTTCTCTATCCATGGATGTAAACATGTAATTTTTTTTCCTGCCCAACATATATTACAAGGCACAAAATATCACACAATTGCATGCCCGTAGATAAACGATTTCTGGTTTTCTGTAGAAATTTATCTAGATATGATTTTATCGATGGAAAAACATCTTCTTTATCCTCTACATATATTGTTGTGCCCACGATACAAGTTTTCAGTTTTCCGTGGAAAACTACCCAAACATGCTTCCAGACATCCAAATATAATCTTGTAGAAACTTTGTTGCACATATCATTTCTCAAACACAACACAAATTGTATCATGCACACACCAGTCTATGTAGAGGAGAAATAACATATAATGTCATATCGACATATCTGACCATACATGGTTTATAAATGTAGCCTGCATACATATGCTTTATTCCAACAAAAAAACAACGTATATTTCAATTTCACATGTAATCCTCGAACAATTTTGCATGCAACTATTTTCTTTCATGCCAGCAGTGAAACACTAGAAAAATATCACAGAATAACAAATATCCGCCTTAATAGACAGGGAAAATAACACAACTTCATGTTGACTCTTGGGTGCAGGGGCTGAACACCGTAAAAAACCCGAAAAAACAATAATAATCCAAAAAAAAGGAAAAAAGAAAAGATCCAACCACCGCCGCTGGATCCCAACCCTGCAAGGCCGAATAAAAAAAAATAAAACAACAAGCACCAAATTAGTGAGAAAGCACAAACATGCCGAACTGCACCCCCAGGGCCCCAAAGTGCAAACTCGATCCAAACAAATAGAACAAACAACCCATGAACCAATGAACCAAAAACAACCATCGATCCAGTAAACAACATATGTATCTCCAACGATTACGAAACTGCAGCCCAAGCATAGAAGGAACCAAAAACATACAAGGAGCATGCGACTACAAATAACCAAACATTCTTACTTGCAAACTGCAAATACTGAACAACAAACAAGGAATACAAAATAAAACTATGGCATTGAAACTTACTCTAAAACGATGAAATGCAAAAGCACAGGTCGAATTGCGAGCGAAACAACAACAAAAAACAACCGAGAAACCAATGAAGAAGAATCACTCACCGAACCAGTAAACAATGTATGTATCTTCAATGATTACAAAATTGCATTGCAAAGGAAGAACAAGGATGAAACATACAATGGCTATTGAACTGGCGGTGGAAAAGAAGACTGTGCAAATTCACTGTAATTGTATAAAAACTCTCGAGGAAAAATGTACTCCGAGAAGCGTATTTACATAAACATTTAAGGCTGTCAGGCTGTCTAAGGACCTCACAATATGAAAACATTTAAGATATCGAGGTTGTTGGAGGACATCACGTCATGTAAACATTTAAACTGTCAGGCCTATTGAGGCATCTCAAAATAAGTGTCAATACATTTCAACAAAAATACATCCGGTAAAGACGTTATAAACTTTGGAATTCTCAATAACTATAAATCTTGGATATCAAAAAATTTAAATATTCTTAGTACATATCAAAACTTACGGATATATTCATCTAGCAGAGAATGATAATACAAACATTCAAACTAATGCTAGCATTAATCCACCTTCAAGCAATATATAGGAAAAATATATGATTAAAAATTATTGTATACGAGAAAATTTTTGGATATGTTTCCATATAAAACATTGGGAATAACAAAGTTGACAATAAGACCTCCAATCTCTTATCCAATCATATCAGTACATATATGGCACTTTTTATTATATAAAAATATATGCTTTTAATTCCATAGCTCCAACAATAGGTATTGTGCAAATATTTTGGGTCAAAGAACAAACTAATATGTAGTCAAAAAATTATCGATCACTATATTCCCTCTATGCCTGCGGAAAGGACTAATAAGTGATGTGAATCTATTAATCCAAAGTATTAAATCATATTTTAAAAGAGGAAAATATTTAGATTATATATTTAAGTGATGCACCGACAAAAATAGATGGATTTATCAATGGAGAGGAATCAAATTCCTTGAGGTGCAAACATTTTTTACAGTTTTTACACATTGAGGGATGTGTGTTTGTTTGTGTACACTGGAGAAAACTCCATGTTGAGCATTGAAATAATCACATGTCTCATTGAAATTTTTTAACTATAAGGAATTTTTTTACTCTTAATTGGTTTGTCTCTCTCTACTTAAGGGGGCCACTAAAATATTTTATGTATGTCCCACATTAAATTTCTTTTGTTATTAACAAAAAAAAAATCCACTTGTCAACTCCATGTTAAGCACTAAAGTAATTACACATCTCCCTCATATTAATATGTGGAAAGAACCTATAGTTGAAACAATATTTTTTCAACTTTTAATTACTTTCTATATATAAATTTGATATAAAAATATTTTAGTTAAGGTAGCCATTTGAATATTTTATTTATGACCTAAATTGAAAATTTGTGTTATTAACAATGCTTTTTAATAAGTGTCAAATCCATGTTGAGCACTAAAGGAACTAAACATCTCACTCATACATGGGTAGAAAGCGCCTCTCCACATAATAAAATATGAAGGAGAAATGACTGAAGGTAAAAGTAGCAAGAGAAAATGTAAAAAACACATTTTTGAAAGAAAACAATGTTGTGATAATTGAAAGAAAAGTTGATAACCTAAGATGAGAGATGTAACATGAAGAATAGAGAACACATACTATGAGGATTTGTACATGGAGCATCAATGGTTTACCAAGGATAAGAAAAAATCTTTAAAATCTCTTTTGAATAATCTCAATGTACAATGATGATTTGTACATGGAGCATCAATGGTTTACCTAGGATAAGGAAAATGATTTAAAATGTATTTTGAATAATCTCAACGAAAATATTGTTTTAGAAACATGGAAGTGTGAAGATAAGGAAATACTTGAAATAATAGGATAGGCTACATCCAGGAAAATATGTCTATAGAAGGTAGAGATACCATGTTGATGGCATAATTACATATGGAGGAATTAGGAAGAATGGGCTTGTTAAGGATTTCAGCATATACATAGGAATTACATTGATGGGTAAATGTAATGGTAATTCACATTTTAGGACATTGAGATACCTTTTCCAAATCAAACAAGGAGCCAATTTAGTGGATTATTTGATAGCATAAGAGAGAACAATTTTCCAAATGGGGAATTTCATAATTGAGAGTAAACTCGGGGATCATTATCCCTTGATATGCTCATTTTATTTTCTTTCAGTGGATTGGTTAAATTGAAGCATTGATTCAAGATAATGCTTGCCTTTCATGATACCTTGTTTTCTGTAGCATACCGAGCCCCTAGATGGGTCACGTCACTACTAGAATGACCCCATAAAATTTCTAATACTAGATCAGAATGCAGAAACAATCACACAGCAGGACAAATAAAGTCATGTAGATATCTATACTGCTTAAAAATATAATTACAATCATTGAAATGTGCATAGAATAAATTAAATAACATAGAAAAATATTCAACCATATGAACAAGGATTTAAATGAATCATTTTTCTTCGAGCAAGTTTTTTTTTTATTTTTAACAGGAACACTTATAATTGTATTAAAAAAATGCCTAGATTTCTCTAAAAACAACAAGAATTACAAACTTCCCATAGGAAAAATGTATATAATATATGATTGATATCTTAGTCTGTATACCTATCTAAAGTCTCTGAGTTGGACTGATGCAATTTATACAAAAATTCCATCGGAAGATAGCTACAAAGGAACATAGCAAATAGAAAACTTTGTTAAACATGAAAAACTAATGCAGATGTAGATTTGTGTCCACATAATTATGTTGATAGGGCTCATTCGCATGAGTTTCAATTGGGTATGGATGTTCTTCCTGCATTGTTCTTGATTCCATAGGATCAATCAAATGCATTTGTGGGAAGGAGGCTTTGTTTCAAGCCCTAGATTTTGCAGATGCAACTGGATGATTGCACTCTTGGGCACCTTGTTGCTTTTTAGACCAACGAACATAGTGAATCATAGTTGGTTTCTTGTTGAAAACATGCATAGCTAGGGCCAATTCCTCATTATGGCATTGCTCCTGAGCCTGAAATTTTCGAGATTTTTTTTCAATTTAGGTTTTAAGTGCTTCGATTTACTCTTGTTGTGATTGTATATGCTCTTGTAATCTTCCAATGGTGCATTCTGATCATTGACATTCACCCCTGCTACGACACCAAATAATTTTGGGGAATTGCTTTCATTCCAACAACGATATGAGAGGCCAAATCTTAATTGAGTCGGGTTGATACTGAACAATGTTTCCACATTTTAGATTCAAATGCATATGACTAGACAACAAAATGCGACAGATAAGAGCCATGGACATGACATTAGTGAAATGAGTTATGTGTAGGAGGATGACAGAGGATGAGGCCAAGGATGTATGTCCCATGAATCTCCAGGTCATTAGAGGATTGTTGCAGGGGGAATTGAGGTGTATAGAGTACCAATTCCCACATGAGTGCAAGGGAGAAGTCATGACAGAAATGACAAAATGCAGACTCAGGGGATGTGAATTTGAAGGAGGGTGCCAGTCTCGAATCCAAGCGACATATGTGAGAGGTTTAAGGCACATGGAGATAGTGAGGGAAATATTTTGTCCATAGGTCAGATGTGATGAATCATCCAAGAGAAGAAACATAAAAGGCATGGAATTCTTATGGAATAGGTTCATAACGAATTGTAGTGCCTTTCTTTAGTTTCCGGGTATAAAATTGTTTTGCTTCTTTAGTGAGACAATCAGCTATAGAATTTTGAGATCTATACACATGGTAATAGATAACTTTACTGAATTTATGTTCCATGTCTCTGATTCGAAGAAGATTTCTATCAATCTTGGGATGTGTAATCTTAATTTTTTGGCGTAGTTCCCTTGTGATCAGATCAAAGTCCCCAATAATCGTGAGCCTTGAAGATCTATTAGATGGAGTAATGTGAAGTCCCATGAAGACTATAAGGACCTTGGTGTGATTACTAGTGGATTTCCCTAATCCCCGTATGAATTCCAGAACCTTGTTTCCTTCGGATTCAAAGAGGACTTCCCCCACACTTTCCGCCCTTGGATTGCCTATGGATGTTCCATCAAAAAAGAGTATCTAAGAATTTTTTTGTTGTTTTCTAGTCGTAAAATTCTTTCTTGTATAATTGTAGCTTCCAAATAAATTTCTTTGGATTTTGAGTGATGTTGGCGTGTTTGGTGGAACGATTTCCTAAAATACTGACTATTAATAATTGCTCTGATTCTGAAATCAGAGCTTGATTGTCTAGAAGTTTATTATGGATGGAGAATAATTCTGAAAGGAGGCCACATGCCTTATTATAAACCCTTTAAGGGAAGAGTAGTTTATTTTGAAAAATGGCCTTGTTTCTTGCTAACAAGATTCCCTAGCAGATGAACTTCGAGCTCTTCCCCCAAAGACTTGCAAAGAGTAGTTTTTTGTTGAATTTGTTAGCATATATTTTCTTCCAATGAACAAACATTTAGTTCCAATTGGAAGGGGCGTAAAATCCAGGATGAAAGAGAAGCAAGCATGAGATCCCACACTTGTAGGTAAAAAGGGAAATCAAAGAACAAATGCTGAATTTTTTCCATTGAGGCCATGCAGAGGGCACATCTGGAGGGGTCAACAATGTTGTGCTTCTGGAGATTATCAACTGTAAGTAATTTTCCATCTACCATGACCTAGGTGAAAGAATTTATTTTTGGAATGGAGGGCCTAGACCACATATAGGACCAATTATTGGAGAGAGATGGCCTTGGGTAGTCTAAGAGAAGACTAACAAAACCCAATTTAATTGAGTACTGTGTAGAACCCTGGAATAGGGTGTCTTTGAGATGAGAATTAAGGGGGGTATATCCAACTAGATTCTCTTATAGAATAAGAAGAATAGGGAGGAACTATTTAGAGGGTGATAGAGTTTTCCAGGAAATCCATTGGCCATTTGTTGTCCATTTAGAAAGGTCTTGGAGATTGAAGTATCCGTTGGAAATGCACCAAAGCTTGAGGGGATTTAAAGATTCCTTTTTATCCATGGGTTGTCTCCCAAGAATGTTATCTGTCTAGACATTGATGAGAGATCCATTCCTGCGAGCCCAAGAAATATTGGCTTGAATCATAGGAATGGCCATCCTTATCAATTTCCAAATTGGGGAGCTATTAGAGGGGAGGAAGGGGGGAATCCATGATGCGAATTCTAGGAGAACCAATATAGGCTAAAATAGATTTCTTCCACCAATCCAAGGGTCCTAATATTATGTGCCAAACTAGATTTGGTCTGAGAGTTATATTCAAAAGAGAAGGATTACAAATTTCCAACCCTCCTTTACCAGTTGGTTGACAAACAATTATCCAATTGATGAGGTGATTTTTTTTTTTGTTTGATTTTCCGCCTTCCCAAAGGAATCCTCATAAAGGCATTGAGATTTTTTCAAGGATTCCTTTAGGGGCCATTAATCCTACACACTGAAAAATAGTTAGAGCAGGAAAAATTTATTTGAAGAGAACAATTTTACCTGTTGGATTTAACCAATGAGCACCCCAACTTTGTATTATGCTGGTTAGTTTATCAAAAATTGTTTTCCAATCCTATGAAGAGGCAGTGTTATGGAAAATGGGCATGCCAAGGTAGTTAAAGTATTTCCAGTTTACAATCATTCGAAATCCAAATATTCTAGAGATGGTATCTTCATGGTGTCCTGAGATGTTCCACCCATATATTCTAATTTTTTTGTTGTTAATTTTCCCTCCTGAAGATGCTAAGAAGTTGTACAAAACCCTCTTGAATATTTTTCAATGATAGGGGAGGAGGCTCCAAGGAGAAGAGTGTCATATGAAAATTGGGAATGATTGATTGATTTGACACCTGAAGCAATTTGAATTCAGGGGAGACACCCCAATCTATGTTCCTGTTCAAGTTTTTGACTTAAAGAACCTTCCATTAGAATGAATAGGGAGGGTTACAAAGGAAAACCATGCCTTAGACCTCTACTCGATTTGAAGAATTGTTTTGGGTAGTCATTTATCATTGCAGCTATCCATGGGGAGCCAATGCATGCTTTAATCTAGTCTATAAAGTACGAGGAAAATCCATATTTATTTAAAACCTTTGAAAGGAAGGAGTGTTGTAATCAATCAAGGGAATTTTCCATATCCAATTTGAGCATCATTCCTTTATATTTTATCCCTCTGGTAGAGTGAATAGCCTCCTCAAATAAAATTATGTTATTATGGATTTGTTTATTTTCCATAAACCCACCTTGGTTTTCATAAACTAGACTCGAGAGAAGGGGTTTTATTCTCAAGGAAATAATCTTAGTGAAAATATTGTAGGAAGAATTGCAAAGGGAGATTTTCCGAAATCTAGAAAAAAATGAAGGGTTTGTCTCCTTTTGAATTAATGCCAAAAAGGTTGAATTGGTGGCTCCGCCCACTTTATTTTTCTGAAGGGTGTAGTTCAAAATGTGTTAGAGATCATATTTGATTAAACCCCATAAATGTTTGTAGAATCTGATAGAGAATCCATCTAGACATAGGGATTTATCTTGTTCAAGGCTCCTTATAGCATGAAGAATTTATTCCTCTGTGATCTCTTTAGTAAGATGTGCATTGTCATCTGTTGTTATGTTTTGTGGAATATGTTACAACATCTCTTGGGTGACTATATCATTTTATTCTTGATTAATTTGATAGTATAAATATGCAAAGTGTTGGCTTGTTGTTAATTTGATTTTATTGAACTTTTCTATGGTTTTCCCGGTCTTTGTTTGGATCTTTGAAACTGTGTTATTTTTCCTTTGTTGTTGTTCCTGTTTGTGGAAGGAGGTTTTAGAATATTCATATATTATCCATAATATTTGATATTTTAATCAGCAATGTTCCTCTTCTTTCTTCATTACATAATGGATTTTATGGTAGGCTTATTTTTCCCTGATTAGATATTCTTGAGTTACTTTTTTATTTTCTAGTTTTCGCTGAATGTCTACTAGATTTGATAATCTAGATTGACTTTCCTTAGTTGGGGGAATAAACGTGGATTTGCCCCATTCCTTAAGAACTTATTTGACCATTTTAATCTTATTTTTCCAAACATAGTTTGGGGAGCCGATGATGGAAGAAGACCAACCTTACTGGACCAAATTGGAGACAAGAGGGAATTGAGCAATAGAGGATTGAATCTAAAGGGTAGAGCCCAAAAGTTCATAGGGGGACGAAAATGAAGAGAATTTGGTTTATGGTATGAAATGGTGAAGGGAATAATGCAGGAAGAAATAACAAGGGGAGATAGGAGAAAATCACTGTTGATAAGAAATTTGTCCCGCCGAGATGCTATATGGTTGAGTCCAGCCCTGCGATTGTTCCAAGTGAATTTTCATTTTAGGGGTCGAATATCTTGGAGGTCCCATATTGAGATGAGATTAATTTTTTTTTCACTCTGAGGGTCTCTCACTCGACTTCCACCCTTATTTTATGACTGATAAAGGTAAGTATTAAGTTCACCACCGACCATTATTGAAGTCATATCAATAGATTCTCTGATTGAAAACATAGAAGACCAACATTCTATCTTATCTGAATATCTAATTTGCATGTAAATATTTATGGGAGATAATTTTAAACTAGTGTCTTTATGATTTAGTACAGTGAGAATCTAGTGATTAGCATAGAAATTTACCTCTTCTTCCCAAATTTGTGAATCCCAAAAGAGTTAGAATACCTCCTAAAGAACCTGTTGAACTTATGGTTGTTCCTTCACCTATTCAAAGATATTTTTTATCTTATTCTAACGTTGGAGAGACCTCCATTTTAGTTTCTTGGAGGAGAATTATAGAGGGTTTATTTATTTTAACAATATATATGAGAGCTTCCACCTTGGAGGTGCTGTCGAAGCCTCTACAATTCCATGAGAGGAATTTCATTGACGAAGTATGGAGGAGGTCCATCGACTAGGAACGAGTTGATCTGCACCCCTGCTTCCACCCCATTTAACTACATTATTGAGTGATATTTCAATGGAGTATTTCTTCCCATGCATTTTTTCTTTATTGATATTATCTTCCCTTACATCTTTGTTTGTGTGTCTTCCCAATTTTCTGGTCTTTTCTTTTATGATTTATCCTTCCTCTATGTCAACCTGCATTGTTCCTTTGGTTTTGATTCTTTCTGGAGGGTCTGGTGGCTATGTCTCTTGGACTTCATCAATGTTTTCTTCCTGGAAATTTTCCTCTTCTCTAGATTTCTCCCCAAACTAATCCATTTCTTGTGTGGAATGAAGTAGAGTTAAGTCTTCATGAGTGGAGGCCGAAGGCATGGGATCGTTGGTCCTTGCTCTACCTGCAGATTATTCTCCAAGTGATTCAAATGAGTTTGTATTTGTTAGAATTTTACCTTTGAGGGGTGACCCATCATGGTATTTATTTGCTTCATAGGATTGAGATCTGTGTTTTGATGGTCTAGTGTTGGTGTTTTGTGACAAGTTTTCCTCTTGATTCTTTGAGCCTCCATTTCCTCCAGTGCTGAATTTATTTCTTACTTGTTATCATCCTTCACCTTATGCTTCTCTTATTTCAGGCATGCCCTGTTTGTTATTTAGGAATATTCTTGCAAAATGTCCATATTCATGACACATTTTTCATTTGAAAGGTAGTTTCTCATAGTCTAGGTTTTGGATATGGGTCCATTCATCCAAAGAAAGTTTGATGGTTTATGGAATCCCCTTTTCTAGATCTACTTCAACACATATTCCATCACATGAAAACATTGTAGATTTGGGTTCAGATCTGTGAATGTATTTTCCTACTATATCCCCAATGCTCTTTAAATATTCATCCCCCCAACAATGGAAGGGAAAGTGAGGAAGGTAGACCCATACTGGAACTACAGAGGGGATGTCACTTTCTAGATCAAAATATGAATTCCATTGATTCATGTATAAACCCCTTGTGCCATAAGAATAAGGACCACTACAAAAAAAGTGGTCTCGATCTTCTTTTAGCTCAAAGTAAAATATATAAAACCCTTACCGAGGAAGAAGTGGCTCATTCTCCCATTGATTAATGGTTTCTAATTTTTTGCAATCCAAATATCAACATATCTGGGAGATTGATAGAGTCCCTTGAATTGGATGATAAATCCTTTTGAATCATAAGAGAGGGATCTTATGTGATCTTCTTGAGGGATCATGACTTCAGGAATCATATCTAGTTTTTTGATGAATTTGGTGTGCGTTGGGAAAGCAAAGGGGTTTCCCAATGAACTAACCAACTGCTTGAGAGCAGTGAATTTATATTCAAAGATGAGAGGGTGCTCAGGATCTACCCCTTCCATGGAGACTACAATGAAGACTCCGAAAACAAGTGTTCTAGGGTTTCACGGTTGCAAACACACTCTCTGATAGAAAAAAAAAACCCAACAAAAATTTATAACCATTATAACTTAGACTAAAATGCATACCAAATATATATCATCATTTAACACATCAACACATCAGATAATAACACTTATCTTATACAAGTATGTAACTCAATGTAGAGGAAAAACATTCCTCCTAACCTTGTTGTTAATCTTCTCAACAATAAGACACCCCCAATCTTGGGCTATGAATCCACAAGAAACGGCGGTCCCTAAGTCTAGCTAATGTCCCTCTCTCAATAGTTAAACTCACAACTAATTCTAGTCCACTAGCTCACTTCCCCTCAACTTGTAGAACCCAAGGGATGTGTTGATGGATCTTAAATCCACCTTTGTCAAAAATAGGGGTTATCCCCATTAAAAAGTCCCAAATAGACCTCTCACTCTTTCAAATAGGGAACCCATCTAGATTTTGTCCCAAAAACCATTGTTGGGTTTGGTTTTACCGGTTGTGGCCCAATCCACGTATGAAGGTGAATGATGGATGGGTATGCAAACAAAAGATGTATATAAAGACTATGTAAATGAAGAAATCTAATCTACTTCTAAACCTATCCTAGTTTAGGCAAGAGAAGATTATTCATAATTGGATGAGTAACGAAATGAAACTAACTCTACCAATAGATTCACCTAGATAGTTGTAATGAAGAAATAAATTTATATAACACATGCACATGAATATATAAACATAACAGTCTAAGCCATTTTATCACATACATGGACAGTTCATAATATCGGGACATGAGAAATAATGAATAATAAAAAAATTGTAAGAAAACATATATTGCACCAGAATAGTACATAAGCAAACATACTCTTACAACCCATGTGAATAGCAAACATTTGTTTGAAATAGTTTGTAGCAAAAAAACAACATATGTGAGTTATTCTCTCTAGAAAAAACAAGCACTGAGGGCTTATTAATATTGACAGTTTCAATAGTGATACATCAAAGGTCCATGGAAATCTCCTCAATTTTAGTTGACAATTCCTTACCAAAATAGTTCATAAATGTACAATGTTTGAAGAGAAAAAAAAATGCTTATTTAGGTACAATTATAGTATTTATTAAGGTTCAATATGAATTTTGGCCTTCCACCTACCCCCATGACCTTTCTCTTACCAAAGTTTTTATTTAAATCCTTTGGGATGATGAGCATGAAGACAACAATTATATCTCGAATTTGTCTTCTAGCATTGGTGGGCTATCATAGATTTCACCCATAGTGTGTCACATGCACCGTAATAATTGGCATGGGTATTAGGAGCATTGATTGTCTCATAGTTTGGATCCCTTGTTCAACTATTTGATCTTGATTCCCTTCACTACCTCCCACTATGCGAACAATTGATATCATTTTATTGTTCTATTTTCCTTAGTTGTAGATCACATTGGGATGACATGGAGCATGACCTCCTCTTGACATTGGTACCTAGCACCATTAAAAATACATTGGATGAGTGATCAAAGAATATCCTTCAAAACACATTATTATCAATACACATTTGAAACCATAGAATTAAAAAAATTAGCTAAGTGATAGTTCCTATGTGCTTCCCCAGGTTTGGCTCTTGGTTCCTCTACCCTTGAATGAAGTGTCTTGCTCTTTGAGGATATTAACAATGTGGCATATATTAATCCCATAATTTTTATAGAATATGTGAGGAATTTATCAAATAATATAAACCGAAAGTTGTATATCTCGCAAATAAATTTCCAACGTTGTATGGAACGTGCAAAACAAACACCAGAGTCAAAAGTTATGGACAAATTACTAAAGGTAATTTTGTAGGTTTCAAAGTAAATAATGGGAAATCCTCCGAAATTTTAGAGGCGTTGATGGGAAATCCTTCGATTTTCATTGGAGGAGTTAATGATAACTCATCCGATGTTTTCAAAGGAGTTTAAGGGAACTTCTTTGATGGTTTCAGAGGACTTTGAGGCAACCCCTTTGATGGTTTCAAAGGGGCTTGAGGCAATTGCTCCTATGGTTTTGGAGGAGTTTAAGGAAACTCCTCCAATGGTTTTGAAGGCGTTTGAGGGAACTCCTCCGATGGTTTTCGAGGAATTTGAAGGAACTCTTCGGAGAAGGTTGAACTAATTTTTGGAGGAATTTTCAACAACTTTTCAGAGGAGTTTTCAAAATTTTTTGGAGGAGTTCATGGGAACTTTTCCTTCTCTTTCAGAGCACATTAAACGAAATCCTTTTGATCTTTCAAATCACTTTAAATGAACTTTCGAAGGAGTTTTTGGAAACTCCTCCAATATGAACTAGACATCATCAAAATAACTCCTTGAGTATGAATTAGATGTCATAAAAAGAACTCCTCCGATATGAAGGAAGACAAATCAAAAAATTTCAAAGTGTCCTTTTACCAGCAAGAAACAACAAGAGCTTGAGTTCAAAAGCCCATAACTTTCTCGTATGATGTCTAATTGAGTTGTCCTTTTTGCAACTTGGAGAGAAAAAAGAGACGCTTATATAAAGATAAATGAACATGTTATTCAAGCATTTAAGTGGATCCATGTTTAATTAAGACCATGGTTAATGAGGCTTGCTTGGAGGGAAATCCTTGGTGATCATTTTGGCACTTCCAAAATTTGTATTTTGATTCCATCAATTGCATTGGAATTGTAATTTCATAAGTCATACAACTAGCATGTTTAAGGAGTGACAAATACACTTTGACGAATACCTAAAATTTCAAGCAAGGACATTTTTTAATGAAATTTTGGAGCTTGTTCTCTCTACTACTTTGCCATAATTCAACTATGTCATTTTTTGTGTCATATGCGATATATAGGCTCTTAGTTCATTCATTGAAACTAAGTTAATGTATTAGTAGAATATAAATATAAGTCCGCAAAAATGGCCAATTAATGTTCGAGGCGCTTAATGCGGTCACAAAGCCGAGGTGACTGATTTTCCTTCAAGATACATTTCAAATATACACCAGCGAAAGACCAATAAGTGTTGTGGTTAACCCATATGATGCTAGACAACACTTTCAAAATCAATATTTAGTCATAAAATCAAGAAGTGTAACATAAACAAGCTAGTACGATGTGCATGATGAATCCTCCCAGAGACACAATGAATTTAATTATTATTTCAATATGAAGTGGGTTAGAAAGATAGGAAATCAGTGACTAGTTGTCTAATTAGGTGTGGAGAGAATATTCACTCGAAATGTTAGGATACTAACTAATGGGTGCACCAATAAAGGTCTAAGCTAGGGGAGGATGTGATAGGACACACAAAAAAAATGTGTCTTGTTGTCCAGGTCAGCATCAACAAGAGAAATATGATCATCATTGATGTTATTAGTTTCAACGAGGGGTTGAAATCATTTTTATAGTGTGTTAGAGACATGAGATGGAGACAAGTAGTGTGTCAGCTATGCAGTGTTTCAAGGTGAAAGGGTGAGACGCTACTCATATGCAATGCATCAAAAAAAATGAAAGGAGGTTATCCAATGGATGACATGTGTGTAAAGAAGATGATTGTGTGAGCATTATCGATGTGTCAGTGTTGATGTTGAGAATTTCGTCAATGATAAGGATGAGTGCCAATGAGGATTAGTGGAAGCGCACTAGTGTGTCATCTAGGTTCAAAGGGAGGTCGTTTATGTATTGGAAAATAAATCATTGGCCACCAATGTGGAGGTGGAAGAAAGGATGCATGCATTGATATGCTCTGTATGTTGATACTGAGAGGGGGGTGAATCAATATCAAGTTCAATTTAAAACCTTTTTCAACTTATACTTGAACCATTCAACTATATCCAATGAGCAATGAATAATAGTATAAGAGTTACACCAATACACCATAATACACCATGCACAATATATGAGAAATAATCAATAGTTATTGTTCAAGAGAAGTAATGACTTCCAAAGGTAGCTATAGCTTCCAAATGTAAAGGGAGGGATAAACCTCCAAGAAGAATATACAATCCTCCAATATCAAGACAAAGTTTAACTCTCCATCCTTGCCCCTTCCTTCCACCCAAGAATATATGAGAGATAATAAAACTTTACATTAAATCATCACCATCAACCAATCATTACATAGAACCTGATAATGCTTCTTGAGACTTCTTCAATTTCTACAATTCTTCAATTCTTGGAGTAGTCTGATCCTGTAGATAATATTACTTAATGTATTTGTAACATCCCGCTCTGGCGCACTGAGATGACTTATTTTTTGAGGACACTTGCTTGCAAGTGATCTGGACTTTTATGATGTTAGGCATTTATAGCTGATTATGATGAGACTGATAGATGACATGACGTGTTACCATTTGATGTAGACAGGTTCTATTGACTCGGTTTCATTGAGTGTGCAGGGTTTTTTTTGAACTTGAGGATGCAGAGGCATCGATAGAACCCCCTTGGACTCCAGACTGAGTCAGGGAGTGTGCTTTTGGGTGATATGTTTACTATGATGCTTCATTCGATTTGATGATTTGTTGTTGACATTTCTGACATGATTATTGTTGATGGAAGCTGACGATAGCTTGCCGACCAAAATCACATATGGAGTAAAGGGGCCACACACAATTTGCAGAGAGGTTGAGGGAGAGGGTTGGACAACAGCCCTGCCACCGCCTGCTAGCACTCCTGCCATGGCTCGAACTGTAGGTTAACGATTACCTAGTTTGAGAGGACCCACGATGCCGTTAGGGCCGACAGTGACAGTCACTCACGATGATTCTAAGGGGCGTGCAATAAGGTAGAGGACTTATTCCTTAGAACCCTTCGTCTCCTACAAGTTCACCTGGCGGAGTGTTGACTCCAGGGGTTATAGAGGTCTACCAATCAGTCCAGTTGGCGAGTGGAACCCATGGAGCACGTGGTGCATCCTAAAGGGCACGTCGCACAAAAGAAACTCAGTTGGTAAGTGGCACCCTTGGAGCACATGGTGCATGCTGAAGGACACGTCGCCCAAAAGAAATTCAAGAGGCGAGTGGCACCCTTGGCGCACGTGGTGCGTCCTGAAGGGAACGTTGCAATAAAGGTGGTTGAAGGAGTCAGCCTAATTAGCCCTAAGTCATCAACACCTGAATAAAACCTTAAGCAATTCCCTTAACCAATCGTCTCCTAGCCCATAATCTAACCCTAAGTCTAAGACTTTTCTAGAAAAAGGGGGGAAATTTAGTGTGACCTTAACAAATGAAAATTCAAAAAAAAAAACAAAAAAAAAAAACAAAAACTCAGACCTTTATCCTCTCATTATCCATGTCTACTTTATTAAACTATCCTCCATCGCCTCGATCTTCTAGTGTCCATCTCCCTTTTACATGTCCAGTTCACGTTACTAAATCGCCATCCCTCCCCTTAATTCCTCATTATTATTTTTATGTAAGACATTTACTTTTCCCATATACATGTTTGCCTCACCTTAATCTCTCTTTATCCTATATATACATATTAATGGTGAATTTAAATTATGGATAATGATAATTTACTATGATGAATGCATGCTTATAAAAAAAAAATAAAAAAAAAAATGAAAATATGTATATGCATATATTATAAACAAATGGTGGCTTATTCCTAAACCTTAAATTTTTAGAATAATGAAAATGATAATTGGATTCTCTTCCGAAAGTTTATTAATCCCTACCGCCTCTACCTTTGATAAAAAGTTACGCATGTAAAAGTAAAAAGGGAATTAATAATGAGCGCACATACTCTTCGAGTTTAAAAAAAATAAAAAATTAAAATAAAATAAAATAAAAAGAGAAATAGGAAAATAAAAGGGAAAAGGGGGGAAAACCTAAAGGAGGAGGATTTAGGGTTTGAGACTTGATAAAAGAAAGCAAGAGGGGGAAAGAAGGGGAATTTTCTGAGCTATGGGTATTGTTATGCTGCCAGACTAGGGACTGGACTGATTTTTTGTAGGAGTTGGGGATTCTCAGCGGACTTGAGTGGTAGCTCAGCCTTGGAGGTGAGCTAAGAAGCTAGGCTATCGTCTGGGTGGTGTGTGGCCCCTTTGCGGCTCGGGGGGATGAGGGGGAAGGAGAGTACCCCTAGCATTTGGCTAGGAGGTACCGGTGAGTTCCTTGCGATCAACAAGCAGGACCAGGAGCGGCAGGAGCACAGGATTCACTTGCTGCAAGCGATAAGGGAACAGGTATGTCATTCGTATTTGGGCGTTTTTACCTTGCTGTGTGTGTTTATAAATTGTAGTTTAATGGTTAATGAGAAAATTTGTAGTTTTCAGAGGTTATGGTGTAAATCATGTTATAAACTGTAGTTTTAGTGGATATGGTGAGAAATCTAAGCTGCTTCGTTACCTTTCCCCTCCCACCGCAATTGCTGCCTTGTGTGGTGTAAAGAAAACTTGTATGTTGCATTTCCTTTTTAAAGTCCGATTTCAGGGCTGTATGGGGTTATTATCTGATACTGTATGCGTTAAGAGGATTTGATACCTTACGGTTGGTTTGGGTATTTAGGTGGTTGTCGTGTGTTATGTAGATTGACTGTGAAATAGTTAATATCAATGATTTCTTAGGAACTGATCATTATTTTACACTGGTTATGCCATGCGTATTCCCTGGTGGGCAGGAAATTATGGTAAACTGTACGATTCGGGTTTCTTTTAAAAACTATCAAAGGAATCAGTAGAAATGGGTTATGGTTTTATACATGCTGGGCGTTGACTATATATTTGCACGGTGGGCGCTTATTTTACTGTGGGTTTCCCTTGGCGTTACCTGGGCATTTTTATTTGCGCCGTGGTGACTCCCTTCGGTGGGCTTTCTTTTTCTCCTGTTCATTTTTCTTTTTATCTACTGGCGGCATTTCTCAGTGGGTTTTTCTCCCTTTTTCACTGTGCGTTTTCATTTATGGATTGGGCATTTTATCTTATGGCTGGGCATTTTCTTTTTCTTTTATCTTGGGCGTTCTACAGTGGACAACTTCTACAGAGGGTTTCCAAACCATAAATTCATTGCATAGCTATCCTAAGGTTGAACTCAGTAAGGTGGCGGGATCATGTCTACCCGAGACATCATTTTTAGATGTACAGAAAAAGGGGGTAATTGCCGGATTGTCATTATCAAAAGTTGGGTTGTTTGCTTCTCTGCAAAATCTGGGTTTATATATTTCGGGCTGCCTTGTCGATGTTTGCATTCTCTTCGGAAATTATTTTCAAATACGATCCTCCCATTTAATTGACACAAGACTCCATTGTCCGGATTCATGGTGCAATATGTCAACTATGAATTCATAAGGCCGTATACCTGAAATCGTATCTTTTGGCAATTAAAATTTGTGTACTGTACATACATTCCATGCGTTGAATCTTTTGATACAGAACTTAACCAAATTTTTATTCTGTTCCTTCTTGTACTTAATTGCAATACTAGTTCATTTATAAAGGAATAGATCTGGTCAGGATAAAACAAACGACCGCCCTGTCTGGTTATTAATTGTCGCTTTCAGCTCATTTTAAATGTCGTGACCTTCAATTACCCTTTTATCAGTTTTGTAATGCTGGCAACGACCTTCATTACTGCCCAGCTCGTTGTTGTATTTTTTTTATTATCAGTTTTGGGGAGTGCAACCATTTGCATAGACCACGTGGAGGCCCTCGTGGGCTCTCCTCCCCAGGACTCCCTGCGATATCAATTTTATGTTCCTCACCTACTGTTTTAAGTTGGCAATAATTTGGGTTGAACAGTCGTTGTTAGTTAGAGTACAAAACTACTTTATAATATGGCAAACATAAATAACGATCAGGTGTAGGTAAACGTTTGGAATCCCGGTGGAATTAAAGGACCTGACTGCCATAAAATTTTTTATGTGACTGTCAGTTAGGGCTTCATTTCCTATCAACATCAATTAGAAAAACAATATTATTTTATTTCTGTATTGCAACCGGAAGTATTAATAAGTAACTTTAGTTTATTTATTAAAACATGAATAGGTTATTATTTAGTCCAATTTTGGGTTGTATGATAAGAGCTTCATTTTGATCAAAATTCGATTAGAAAAACATATATCATTTTAATACTGTATTGCAACCAGAATTATTAACGGGCAACTTTATTTTATTTATTGAAATGTACAGTTTATTATTTAGTCAAATTTTGGTTGTATGTAAGAGCTTATTTTTATCAAATTTGATTTATGAAGGTATAATAGGCTTAAAATATTCATGTTGTGAATGTGTGACACTGACTCATCAGGATAAGCCTGAAATGAATATGGTACTTGCTTATTAATTCTTGGGAATAATTTGTATTGATATTCGGACAAAACCCTAATTACGGTGATTTCTAGGGTTGTAGATTTATTGTTGGTTAAACGTTTTACCTTTTGTTGTTGGGCATATGATTTAGACAAATAGTTGCGTTGATATTTAAATTATGCTTATTTATATAATGGAATATTCGCTTAATTTGCAATGGAATACTTGTGTAAATTGCAATAAAAATATTTGTTTTAATTTGCGAGGTTAATGAAGAAGACGGATCAAATTATTATTATTTGTTAAAATTGCAATGATTATACGTGTCAATGGCACGTAATTATAGTTAAATTGAAACGCTAAGGATGAAGCTTAAACTGCAACCCTAATGGGGATATAAATTTTAGATAATAGTTAGGTGGTTATTTAAACTATGTTTATCAAATAATGAATTTAATTGCTTAATTTGCCATGGTAACACTTGTTTAAATTACAATACTGATATTTGGTTTAATTTGCAATGTTATGATGATTGTTGACTTGAGTTATTAATATCTGTTAATTCGCAATGACTTATACTTGTTAATGACAAGGATTAATAATGTTTAGATTGAACGCTAGTGATGAAGCTTAACTGCAACTTTAATAATTGCTTAAGAGCAATGGTGATACTTGTTAAAATTGCACTAATATTATTTGTTATAAATTGCTATGTTAACGATGATGGTTGAACCGCAATGTCAAGAATTGTTTAAATGAATGTCCGTGACGGTGTTTAAATTGCAAGGTTATTATTTGTTTAAATTGAAGGTTAATGATAAGGTCGAAATTACAATGCAATATTTGTTAGGTTATTCCAATATATGGTAATAAATTGGGAGGGAAGGCAAGATAACATGAGAAGGTTATGTTCGAGGGCTTACCCTTATGATATTGAAATCATTGCTCAACTATGGCAATTAACAGAAAATGAAATACGCTTGTCATTATGACTTGTCCTTAAACTAGTGCAAAATGAACTTATAACTAAAGAATGGGGGTTGAGATTATTGGTTTTAACCTTACGATGAAGTGTTCGTCAGTTAATGATAATGAATGGTGCAATTGATCTTGATGGATGTCTTCGGGTCTCTTCAGTGGTTGGTCGATTTTGAGTCCTCCTGACTTGCATCTCCCGTAGATGTCTTGATTGTCTCTGAGTTTGTAGTACTTGATGGTAGTGCCTTGCGTGGTCTGCTTTTGTGGGGAGGGGTGTAGATACCTTCAGTAGCCTTAGTACATATGTCGGTGTGTTTCCCAACATCCAGAATCCAGTGTTGTATCAAGAGTCTCGGGCCCTTTAAAGGCAGGGTTTCCACTCTTGCGACACACCTGAGGGGCTTACTAGTTTCTGCCTGAGTAGTCAGCCAGGAGCCTGTCTAATCTTATTTCGAGAAGACATAAGACTAAACGCCCTACTCTACGGTGCAGAAATAGTAGCTCCAACACCATGGAATCTTCCCTCTGTGTTCTGACTGTGCAACCCCAGTATGTCTAAATGTTTGTGTTGTGCGCTTCATGCCTACGGTCGTATCTTGTTGCAGTTACTCATTGTGAGCCATCAGCCTTCTTGTGTTGAACGTCATGGTTGCGTCTTGTTGGTTGTCAAGTGGCGACGTGGAGTCCAGTGTGTCTGTTTCCCTTCCTACACACGTGCACACATGGTTAAACAAAAAAAAATTTGCACCTGTGGTCAGAGTAGTTGTCCTAAAGAGGAGGGTTGTTACAGTATTCTCTGAAACTCCTCCAATTTTCACTCTTTGAATCCTCCCCAAAAAGAGGTTATAGAAAGAATGGTAGACTTTATTCAATTCTGGTCTATTCAGGAGAGTGAACTTGCACAGAATTCCTCATGCTCAATAATTAGCATCCTTTTTTGAAACTCGCACACAAGAAATTACAGTCCGTAATATTTCCAATGAAAATTTTCCCACTTCATTTGGATTCTCGATGAAGAAGTTATGACTGTTTTACCCGGAACACATGTTTATTGACTAGCTTCAATACTGGTCACAAACCCTATCTTCCATAGAGTGTATCTCCATAATTATATCAAATCAAGAGCTGAACGTTTTACCAGAGGTACCTTGATATGTATTCTCAATACCATAGCGATTTCACCATCTGAATCTTTCTAGAAACAAAGTATAGCAAAAATGGTAAGATGACCTGAAAATAATATACCTTAGAACACATCACCAAAAGACTTCATCCTCCCTTGAAATCCGGCCTTCTTTACTTCTTATTTCCTCTGAAATTTGACTTGTATCAAATGAATGTATAGTGATGTTTATTTATACCATTTATGTCACTTTCTTTTAACATTAGGGCCAACTTGACACTTTCTTATTTTGTAATTCTTTTCTTTAATTATCTTCAGGGCCTACATGTACTTCCTTCTTCAATTCACTTTGTCATCTTCAAAAATTCATTTATCCTCAACCATGAGGACCCACGTGACATGCAACATACCACCAGAAACAACATGATGTATACTATCCATGCATGGGTGTTGTATCTGCAAGTGCATTTTACTTCATGTCCAAATACCTTCATCAATCTTACGGTCCAAAACCCATGACTAGGGTTGACATCAATGACAACAACCAATCTTCCAACAATCTCCCCCTTTGTCATTGATGGCAACACTCATGCTCCCCCTATCATCACGATCCCAATTTCTCCCCCCCTTTGACATCAATGGCAAAGGTTAGGGCTGCTCCCCCTGAGTTTAATGGAAAAATGTAACTCTCTTCTTTGAGGCTGCTCCCCCTGAACATGTGGCACTCAATAATACTTCATCCTTATTTTTGGTATTTGGGACTTTTTCTTCCTCATAATCCTTTTGTGTGGCTTCTTTCTTCTCTCTCTTCTTCATGTCTAGGATGTATATGTTGTTCGGTCTTCTTGTTGTAGTTGCAATCAATCTTCTTGAGTTATTTTCTTTGATTTTACATTTTCGGGAATCAAATGTAAGAGTGTATCCTTGATAACACATTTTACTAACACTGAGTAGATTATGATTCAAGTCTTCAACCAATAGAACATTCTTTTCTTTTACATTTTTTCTTCCAAGCTCTACATCACCTTCTCCAAGTATTTTGGTAGTTGAGTCATCTCCAAATGCAACATTGCCACCCTTTGATGCAGGAGCATCGTTGGCAAGCATGTAGAGGTAGGATCACTCAACACGTGAGAGTTTTTCCATAACTTCAACGTGGGCAGTTACAACCAATTTTGAAATCCACCTTCACTCAGTGCCAAAATTTACCTTTGGAGGCACGCTTGAACTAGTGCCGAATTTTACCCTTTGAGGCATGTTTTGAAAATCGTAAGCAGAGCAGGAGTTTCCACTACGACTCTGGAATGTGACTGAACTAAGATAGCATAGGATGAATTTTAGAGTAGGCAAGTAGCCAGGGGAAACCATTGAAATATTTTTGAGTTAA
Source organism: Picea engelmannii (assembly GCA_009831015.1). Lineage (NCBI taxonomy): Eukaryota > Viridiplantae > Streptophyta > Pinopsida > Pinales > Pinaceae > Picea > Picea engelmannii. Next base: position 4,847,028 of record ML776848.1, on the reverse strand, counting down.
GCAGAAGTTTGTATGCCCAGTTGGGGTTAGCTGCAACACAAGGAGAAATTAGCTGTAAGGGAGAATTGCAAGTTAGCAGGAGATCTCATTTTTGGAGTTACTGTAATTTGAATGTATTTTGTAGCCATTGAGCACTTGTGAATATAACAAGAAGGAAAATTGATCCAAATGTGTGTTGTGAAGTTGTGTTTACATTTTCCTATCTTTTCTATTATTCTTGTGTCCCATAAACAAGTGAATGAAACGGTGACTGTGAGTTTTCCATTTTCAATTGTTTCTCTTCATTGAAGCTCTGCAAGGTGTGCATTGAGTGAAGAGAGAACACCAAGAGATCAGGAGGAATCTCTCTATGAGAAACCCCTTGGATCTGAGATATCAAAATCCCTTAGACGCAAGGAGTGCACGGGAATTTGAGGCCTACATAAGGTGAATCTAAAGAGGAATAACATTTCAGAGAAGTGTTATCGAGACCCAGAAAAACCCATCTCCTAGGAAGAAGCAAAGACCGAGTCTTTGAAGACTTAGAAAATATTCTAAGTCTTAAGCGAATAAAATCTCAGGAGGAAGAATGTTGTCGAGCGTTGGATCGCAGTGGAGAATCCTGCGGATCCTTCAATTTGAGGTAGGAGTGTAGGCTTTAACATTGCGTAGATCCAGGAGGGGAGACCTCAAAGATCTGAACGGATGGTGGAGAGTCCTCGAGGAGAAACGATGAAACCCCACAAGCTGTTGGATAAGGTGGAGCTACGAGGAGATTAGCGGCGATGAATTCTTGATGTCCAAAGCTCAAGAGGAATAGTGGCCATCAATCTCAGATAGATCTGGACCGTCGGTCCACATCACAATTTCAGGTATTGCAAGTTGGAAGGACAGAGGTTCTAGTCTCCCAAAACCCCGAATTGTGAAATAGCGAAATAGCGAGGTTGGATGTGGACTGCAAATCTCAGGGATTATTGTGAGCCATTGATTGAATGCAAAGATATTTCAGCATTTTGACAACTGGGGATTCCAAGGAGCAGGGATATCCCTTGTACCCTGATTTCGCGAAACACAAAACACCGAAATAAGTGTGGTCGTCGATCCGAGAGAGATCTGAGTTGTAGATCTTGGGTCATCGGGCTTTTGTCATTTTGGCAACCAGGAATTCCAAGTAGGGATACCCCTTGTACCCTGATTTCATGAAACGTAAAACACCGAAATAAGCGTGGTCGTTAATCTAAGAGAGATCTGAGTCGTAGATCTTGGGTCATCGGGATTTCAGCATTTCGGTAACCGGGAATTCCAATGAGTAAGGATACCTTTTGTACCCTGATTTCGCAAAATGGGAAACCCAAAGGGATAGGCACTGGAACCTGAGACTAACCGAAGGTCGTGACTCTTGGTCGTGTGCTGTGGGAGCTCACGTTTGACACTTGGAAAAGTCAACTAATAATTTGTGGGGGACCTGTGTGTTCATTCAAAGGGTTCTAGTTTGGAACTAGAAGAGCCATTTCGGCTCCGGAACTGGAAGATCCTGACCGGGAGGTCACGCAACCCTTAAGAGGGATAGGGGGTCTGCATCAGGTTGTATCAGAGATAATCAATTTTTCGTCTGTAGACTTTAGGCAAAGGAGGAAAAGAAGGAGACATAGAACTCAAATTTGTACCCTGTGTGTGACAAATAGTCAACATAATGCCACCAAGAAGACAAGAGCTTCCTTTAGCCAAGCCTACTATAGAGAGGGAGATGTGAGAGCTTCGTGCCCAATTGGAAACAATGGAAGCAGTATAGAGAAGAGCCCCTGACGTTGGGGATGTCAATGATGCAGAAAGTGAATAGGTTGAGGTTGAAGAAGTTGCAGGAGAGGATGCTGTAGAAGAATGTTTGTTGAGAGCAGTTGCCAGATTGTGAGGCAGAGTTAAGATAGAGGTCCCCATGTATGAGGGAAATATAGATGTTGAAGAACTGTTGGACTGGATAAGGTCCATGGACAAACACTTCGACTATGAAGATGTCGATGAGGAGAAGAAGGTGAAGCAGGCAATCACCAGGCTAAAATAGCATGCAACACTGTGGTGGGACGAACTGTAGGCTGAGAGGAGAAGTAAAGGAAAACAGAGGATAAAAAGTCGGGACAGGATGGTAGCCAAACTGAAGGCTAAGTTCATACCCAAAGACTACTAGATCAATTTGTTCAAGAAGCTGTAGAACCTGAGATAGAAAGGGATGACAGTCAAGGAGTACACCAAGGAGTTGTACCGGCTAAACATCAGAACTACACAATGGGAGAGAGACGAAGAGAAAGTCGCCAGATATATAAATGGCTTGAGATATGAGATCCAGGATGAGCTCAGCATGATTTCTGTCAGGACTGTGGAAGATGCTTATCAGTTTGCACTGAAGGCAGAGGAGAAGCTAGCCAGAAATCAAAACCAATGAGGAAGAGGTAAAGGCTCGATCCCAAGAAAAAGCAAGGGATTTAACTATGACAGAGCACATCAATCTAAGGACGAGGCTGAGAAACCACACAATCGCTCAGAACAAGGAGGAAGTTCTCGAGAAAGACAGAGTGGTGGAAAAAACTCTTCTAGAGGAAGAGGCGGAGGAGGAGTAAGGTGCTATAACTGTGGAAAGATAGGGCCCATGTCTTGGGAATGTCCCGAGAAGAAGAAGGAAGGAGGAGAAGCTCACATTTCATAAGCACAATGAAGAGATGTTGAGGCAGAAGGAGAAGAGGATGGAGCATCCCTGATGTTGAGAAAAATTCTCTTAAAACCAAAGGCAGAAATTGAAAAACCAGTGCAGAGAAACAGTCTCTTTAGGACAGCTTGCAAGACTAAGGATAAAGTATGCAAGGTGATCATTGATAATGGGAGTACTGACAACCTAGTATACAAAAAGATGGTGGATAAATTGGATTTGAAGACAACTACACATCTCAAAGTCTCATGGCTACAAAAAGGACACCAGGTAACGATCGCTAAACAATGCCTGGTTGAAATTAAAATAGGAGGATATAAAGATGAAATCCTATGTGATGTAATTCCCATGGACGTATGCCACATTTTGTTGGGAAGACCATGGCAGTTTGAAAGAAATGTCATTCACGATGGAAGGAAGAATACATATACATTAGAGAAGAATGGTAGGACGCATATGTTGTTGCCAATGGAGGAGAAGAGAGCGAAGGAGGAAGCCAACACCAACATATTTCTCATGAGTGGGTAGGAACTCCTGAAAGGAGACAAGGAAGAACATGAGATGCAGTTTGTTGTGGTGAGGAAGCCCAGAGTCATCCTTATGAGTACATCAATGGATGATTTGCCTGAAGAAGCTCAGGAGCTGTTGGATAATTTTGCTGATATAGTGGTGGATGAGTTTCCAAACTCATTGCAACCCATCAGGAATATCAGTCATCATATCGACTTGATGCTAGGAGAAAGCCTGCCAAACAAGGAAGCATACAGATTAACACCTCGAGAAAATGAGGAGGTGAAGAACCAAGTTCAAGAATTGCTTGATAAGGGTTTGGTCAGATAAAGTTTGAGCCCATGCATAGTACAAATTGTGTTAAGCCCAAAGAAAGATGGAGGATGGAGAATGTGCATAGACTCGAGATCCATCAACAAGATCACCATCAGGTACATATTTCCTTTATCGAGAATGGATGATTTAATGGATTGCTTAAGTGGAGCAAATTTCTTTACTAAGATAGATCTGAAAAGTGGATATCACCAGATCAGGATGAGAGAAGGTGATGAGTGGAAAACAACCTTTAAGACAAATGAAGGTCTATATGAGTGGCTGGTTATGCCATTTGTCTTGACGAATGACCTGAGCACTTTTATGAGGTCGATGAATGAAATTCTGAAAGATTTCATTGGCAAGTTCGTGGTTGTATATCTGGAGGATATACTGATCTTTAGCGGGACTAAAGAGGAGCATTTGAGGCACCTAATGCTAGTAATGAGGAGGCTACAGTAGGAGAAACTACTGATCAATTTGAAGAAGTCCTCTTTTATGAAGACATAACTCATTTATTTGGGTTTCGTGATCTCTTCAAGTGAACTGAATATGCATCCAGAGAAGGTGAAAGAGATCAGAGAATGGCCATTACCAGGGAGCATGTTTGAGGTAAGGAGATTTCATGGTTTAGCAAGTTTTTATAGAAATTTAATTAGAGACTTCAGTGGGATTTGTGCACTCATGGTGGATATAGTGAAGAAGCGGCACAAATATTTTAAATGGACAGAGGAGGCTGAAAGGAGCTTCAATATACTGAAGGAGAAGATAACAGATCGACCAATTCTGGTCTTGTTGAATTTTGGGAAGACATTTCAGGTAAGATGTGATGCAAGTGGAGTTGCAATAGGAGCAGTTCTGAGTTAGGACAATCGACCTGTTGCCTATTTCAGTGAGAATCTGAATAAGACTAAGAAGAAATACTCCACATATGACAAGGATTTTTATTCCATAATTCAAGATTTCAAGAAATGGATACATTATCTTGTCCCGCAAGAATTTGTCTTATATAGTGATAACCAAGCTTTGCAATTCATAACCAGACAGGAAAAACTGAACCAGAGGCATGCAAAATGGGTTGAATTTATGCAAAATTTTACTTTTGTCATAAAACATATTGCTGGGAATGCTAACAAGGTTACTGATGCGTTAAGGAGTAGATGTTTGATCATGCAAGAATTACAGGTGAAGACCTTGGGGTTTGAACACCTTAAGGACATGTATCATGATGATATAGATTTCAAGGAGGCATATGAGGCATGTGCTAATCCTGTGATGAGAGATAGATGTCAATGGATAGAATACATGGTTCAGGAAGGACTGTTGTTCAGAGGAAATCAGTTGTGCATACCAAAATGCTCAATAAGGGATAATCTTCTAAAGGAAAAACACAACGGAGGATTGGCTGGAAATTTCGGCCATGATAAAATGTTCACACAGTGGAGAAGTTCATACTATTGGCCAGGTATGAGAACAGAAGTGATACAGTTTTTGAACAGATGTAGAATCTGCCAACATGCTAAGGGGAAAAGACAAAACACTAGGTTGTACAAACCATTTCCAATACCAAAGAGGCCTTGGGATGCAATAAGCATGGATTTTTTGTTGGGATTGCCAAGAACACAAATAGGATTCGATGCCATATTTTTGGTGGTGGATAGATTTTCAAATATAGCACATTTCATCCCATGCCGGAAGACCAGTGATGCAACACATGTTGCAAATCTGTTTTTCAAAGAAGTTGTGAGACTTCACGGTCTACCCAGGAGCATTGTCTCAGACAAAGGCACAAAATTTGTTGGTCACTTTTGGAGGACATTGTGGAAGAATATGGGGATGAATTTGTCCTTCATCTCATCTTATCACCCTCAAACATATGGGTAGACTGAAGTGGTAAATAGAAGTTTTGGGAATTTATTAAGGAGTCCAATTACTAAACATCATAACAAGTGGGATTAGATTCTTCCACAAGTAGAATTTGCATACAATGACTCACCAAACAAGAGAACTGGAAGGATCCCATTCCAAATACTCTATGGAATGCAACCCAGGGGAGTGTCTGAATTGAGAGACTTGGAACAGGGTGAGATCAGGAGCATTGGAGATGAGGATTTTACTATGGAGATGGAGCGACTTGATAGCCAAATCAAAGGACAGTTGGAGAGTTATAATCAGAAATACAAGCACAGAGCTGATCAACATCGCAGGGAACTTCAATTTGAAGTAGGATATTAGGTTTTAGCACATCTCAGGAAGTAAATATTCCCTAGGGGAACATACAACAAGTTAAAGATGAAAAAGATAGGACCCTGTAAGATCTTGAGGAAGTTTGATGCAAATGCCTATGAGATTGAGTTTCCAGATGGTGTGGGCATTTCACCCATATTCATTGTTTCAGACTTGTATTCGTACAGGAAATATGAAACGGAAGGGTCAAAAGCTCAAGGAAAAGTTCAGTGGGAGAAATAGATGCCTATGGCAGAAATGTCGCAGATGGAGAAAATTGTTGATTAGAGGATTGGAAAGAAGACCAGGAGGAAGACTTATTTTGAATATCTGATCAAATGGAAGGGACACCCAATCGAATATTCCAGTTGGGAAACTAAAGCTACTATCAAGAAGCAGGGAAAATCAGTAGAGGAGCTTGTGGACAAGAGTCCATGAATTTTTGTCAAGGGGAGTATGATGTAGGAGCATCGTTGGCAAGTGTGTAGAGGCATGACCACTCAACATGTGAGAGTTCTTCCAGAACTTCAATGTGGACAATTACTACCGATTTTGAAATTCTCCTTCACTCAGCGCCGGAATTCAACTTTGGAGGCACGCTTGAACCAGTGTCAAATTTTACCCTTTGAGGCATGTTTTGAAAATGTAAATAGAGCAGGAGTTTCCACTACGGCTCTGAAATGTGAATGAACTAAGATAACGTATGATGAATTTTAGAGTAGGCAAGTAGCTAGGGGGAACCCTAGAAATATTTTTGAGTTAAGTAGAAGTTTGTACGCCCAGTTGGGGTTAGCTGCAACACAGAGAGAAATTAGTTGTAAGGGAGAACTGCAAGTTAGCAAGAGATCTCAGTTTTTGAGTTACTGTAATTTGAATGTATTTTGTAGCCATTGGGCACTTGTGAATATAAAAAGAGAGAAAATTGATCCAATTGCATGTTGTGTAGTTGTGTTTACATTTTCCTGTCTTTTCTGTTATTCTTGTGTCCCATAAACAAGTGAATGAAATAGTGACTGTGAGTTTTCCAGTTTCAATTGTTTCTCTTCATTGAAGATCTTCAAGGTGTGCATCGAGCGAGGAGAGAACACCAGGAGATCAGGAGGAATCTCTCTATGAGAAATCCCTTAGATGCAAGGAGTGTGCAGGAATTCGAGGCCTGCACAAGGCGAAGCTCAAGAGGAATAATGTTTAAGAGAAGCATTATCAAGACCCATAAAAACCCATCTCCTAGGAAGAAGCGAAGACCAAGTCTTCGAAGACTTAGAAAATCTTCTAAGTCTCAAGTGAATAAAAGCTTAGGAGGAAGAATGTCGTCGAGCATTGGATCATGGTGGAGAATCCCGTGGATCGTCCGATTTGAGGTAGGAGTGCAGTCTTCAACATTGCGTAGATCCAGGAGGGGAGACCTCAAAGATCTGAACGGACGGTGGAGAGTCCTCGAGGAGAAACGTCGAAACCCCACAAGTCATTGGATAAGGTGGAGATGCGAGGGCTTCTTGACATCCAAAGCTTAGGAGGAATAGTGTCCATCGATCTCAGATAGATATGGACCATCGGTCCACATCGCGATTTCGAGTATCGCAAGTTGGAAGGACAGAGGTCCTTGTCTCCCAAAACCCTGAATCGCGAAATAGTGAAATAGCAAGGTTGGACGTGGACTGTAGATCTCAGGGATTATTGTGAGCTGTTGATTGAATGCCAAGATATTTTGGCATTTCGACAACCGAGGATTCCAAAAAGTAGGGATATCCCTTGTACCCTGATTTCATGAAACGCGAAACACCGAAATAAGTGTGGTCGTCGATCCAAGAGAGATATGAGCCATAGATCTCGGGTCATCGGGATTTCAACATTTCGACAACTGAGAATTCCAAAGAGTAGGGATACCCCTTGTACCCTGATTTCGCGAAACATGAAATGACAAAATAAGCGTGGTCGTCGATCCGAGAGATATCTGAGTTGTAGATGTCGGGTCATCGGGATTTCGGCCTTTCGGCAACTAGGAATTCCAATGAGCAGGGATACCCCTTGTACCCTGATTTTGCAAAACGCGAAACCCGAAGGGATAAGTGTTGGAACCTGAGCCTAGCCGGAGGTCACGACTCTTGGTCATGTGCTGTGGGAGCTCACACTTGACACTTGGAAAAGTTAACTGAGCATTTTTGGGGGACCTGTGTGTTCATTTGAAGGGTTCTAGTTTGGCACCAGAAGAGCCATTTCGGCTCCGAAACCGGAAGATCTTGACCGGGAGGTCACACAACCCTTAAGAGGGATAGGGGGTCTGCATCACCCTTTCTCTTCAAGATGATGAATTTGTCTTGATCCCCGATCATGTGTGAAGAACATTCACTGTCTATGTACCATTCATCTTCTTGTTTACATTCTTCAATGGTCAATGCTATTCGACAATCTTCATTGTTTGGAATCTCTTTCCTTCTCCATACTGTGGTTGGCATAGGGACATCTTCATTCATATATCTGCAAACTTGTGCTTTGTGACCAAGATAATTACATTTGTAGCATGCAATATTTTTGTCCATCAATGGGGAAAATGAATTATAACTTCTGTTGAAAAATCCATGATTATTTCCATATCTTCTATTTACACCATTCATGTTTCTTGTGTATGTGTTCCTTTCATTGATTCTGCAATTAATTGCCTTATGTCCAAAATTTTTGCAAGTATAACAATGACCAAGAAAGAATTTTTGATACCTTGGAGTAAGTGGGCTTCTTTGTGATGTAGTCCATCTGGGTTCATGATCTATTCTCTTGTAGTTTCCTTCATACTAATTGAAGCTTCTTTGATTCCTGAAGGTATGCGGTCTTCTTGGATATTCATCTGTTTTGTAATCATTCCTTCTTTCTGGTATCCTGGTCCACTTTTCATCAACTGTTTGTGTATCTCTTTCTTCAACCTTCTTGTTGGTATTTGCATCTTCTTTGTATGAATTTTCACCCATGCATCCAAGATGTGTTAAGTCTTTTGGCACTTGAGAGTTTCTTAAGCTCTTCCTCAATGAGACAACTTCTTGTTCAAGTTTCTCA
>ML776848.1:4800569-4813829 GCA_009831015.1 Picea engelmannii | reverse complement strand
GACAATTAAAGATGGAAAAGATACACACTAGCCAGAATCCTGCAGACATGTTAACAAAGGGAGTAACCAGGGAGAAACTGAGTTCTTGCTCAGTTTCAGTTGGTCTTCAAGAATGAAGATGAAGATGAGAAATTTGCCAGGTCTAATAAGGTTCAGAGTCCATCATATGCAACAGCGGTAGAGTTGTTGAGATCAGTCTCCAAGTGGGAGATTGTTGGTTGTGGAGCTTGATTATCTTCCTATTTCAGAGGTCCTTGCTTTCAGCCGTGTTTATACCCCATGAAGTATTTACACCCCAGAAGTATGTACACTCTTCCACATGGGGGAGTGCAGAGGGGGGGTACCCCCTCTGCGGGGTCTGGGGGCAAGCGGGCCCCTAGCGGGGGTTCGGGGGCGAAGCCCCCGAAGTAAAAATTGCCTTATAAAATTATATTGTAATTTCATTGTAAATCTAGACCGTTCATTATAAGGTCACAGATCTAACGGTAGAGATTATGTTAGGGTTTTTTCCTTAGAAGGCAACCCTCTTTTATGAGGGAAATGTATTGCGGCTATGTATGAGGGTGAATATTGTATTCTGAGAGAGGATACTGTGAGAGAAAGAAGAGGAAGTTACATCGGGTTTTGCTGTAGATTGTATCCCTTTATTTGCTGGATAATAATAAAGGAAGGACCTGGCAATTTCTCTAGTGGATGTAGCCCACACTGGGTGAACCACGTAAATCTGTGTCTCTCTTGTATTATGTGTCTTCTGTGTTTTGTTTCTGCATTTGTTTTATTTTATTGCTCCGCGGTCCTATTTTTCTAACACTTCACCTTAGGCTACAATACATAAAACACAACTAATTTCTACTCATCCAATTTCATTGAACAACATGCACACATCCAACCATGCCCTTTAAAACATCCTAGCAATACATTAACACTTAGCCAATATTTCAATACTTAGCCAACATAAAGAAAATCAAGGAACATCGACATCCAATGACATAAAGAGTCCACAACACACATATATAGGTGGCACTCAAGGAAGGTGCCTTAGCTTTATTATATGAATAATGTTACAAATATAGAACAAGGGGTTTGCAACCTCTTCTCACAACTCTATTATAGAGGTAAAATGAGTCTAAGGAAATATTTCCTTCTACCTAATAACCAAAAACCATGCATAATCCAATCCCTTACGAAACCACAATCATGCCTCTTGCATGTTCTATCTTCTTTTTCTTATCAATCAAATGATCCAATTTTTTCTACTATGCCAACCTTGAATTTAGAACAAATTTCATAGCTCCATTACACTCCTTGTGAATGAGTTCTTCCCTTATGCCTCATCACTTTTAATGCATCCCCCTTTTATATGATAGTTTTCTTCCACTTGCAAAACACTTACTATAAGGTGGAACCAAGCTCCCTCATTTCCAACTTTGACTATCCCCGATGGTACCTCTTCCTTCTTCATGAATTGTTTACTAATTGTCCAATGTCCAATGGTGTTGCACCTAAAGTGCCATGTGTGGAACAATTGGACCCAAGGTATCCAAGAGCACCAGACAAGGGTGCACCTAACAAGTGTGTACAATGGATGCATGCTTGAAAGATACGTGCTCAGTGGATATGCACCCAATGGTAGAATTTCCTATAGACCATAGTGCAATGGGTGTGAATGCACACACACACACATATTAACAAAGACACTTCTACCATTTGTCTCAACCCTTTATCTCTTCTACCATTGGGTGCACATCCATTGGGTGCTTGATCTTGGTCATTAAGAACATGAAGCTTAATCCACCCAATCACCATAGTCTAATAAATAAAATAGATGTGGTGCTTTTAGGCCTTGTTAATGACCAACGATCCAAATAAAATGTGCTTAGGACTATATGCAACTATATGAAACTATATTGCAACTTATGCAACTATACGAAACTTATGCAACTTATGCAACTATATTGCAACTATATGCAACTATATTCCAACAATTTCGTATGCAACTATGAAACATGCAACTTATGCAACTTAAGCAACTTTATGGAACTTATGCAATTTTACGTAACTTTATGCAACTTTACGCAACTTATGCAATAATGCAACTTATGTAACTATGCAACTATATGCAACTATATGACGGATAGGTGTGGCAATTTCAACTTTATGCAACTAAATGCAGCTATATGCAACTGTGTTGGTACTATATTGCAACTTATGCAACTATATGCAACTTATGCAACTATATTGCAACTTCTGCAACTATATGCAACTTATGCAACTATATTGCAACTATATGCAACTATATTGCAACAATTTCGTATGCAAATATATGCAACTATGCAACATGCAACTTATGCAACTTAAGCAACTTTATGGAACTCATGCAACTTTACGCAACTTTATTGCAACTTATGGAACTATATTGCAACTTATGCAAATATATGAATCTATATGCAACTTATGCAACTATATTGCAAATTATGCAACTATATGCAACTTATGCAACTATATTGCAACTAGGCGTGGCAATTTCAACTTTATGCAGTTATATGATGGATAGGTGTGGCAACTTCAACTTTATGCAACTATATGACGAATAGTCTATTAAATAGGATAGATGTGGTGGTTTGAGACCTTGTTAATGTCCAATGAGCCAAAGTAAATATGTTTACGACCTAAGGCCCTTTTATGAAAACGTACCAATGGTTCCAAATGCAACTATATTGCAACTTATGCAACTATTTTTCAACTATATTCTCAAATATTGGTGAGTGGTCAATTGCAACTATATGCAACTATATTGCAACTTATGAACCTATATGAAACTATATACAACTATATTGCAACTTATGAAACTATATTGCAACTATATGTGACGCAGACCCCTGACCCTCAAGCCAAGATCCATACAGGATCGTTCTTCTTCGAATCTGTAGAACTAAATTAGTTATTTCGGTCCTCACTCGAACCCCACGAATCTGACCCACAGGTCCTTTGGAAAACTCACCTGTGCGAACAAGCACTAGGTGCGAGCTTCACCTCCACACGACCACAATGTTGTGGCTGTATTGAGATTTTGGTAACCGAGAGTTTGAAATGCAACAACCCAAACCCCTGGTCACTCCATTCCTGAAATTCCCGAAATGGCTCAATGCTGAAATGGGCTCAGATCTTTCGGGATTTCACGAACTGGGAGTTCACGATGTAGTGACTCCAAAATCTCGCCTCCTCTGCTTCTCGAACCCCAAAATGCTGAAATGTCGAACCGACTCAACGACTCTAGATCGTGTTATTTCCTCTAAATTTTTTCGGGGCTTCACGATTTCATGAGTCAAGACTCCACGTCTCCCGACTCCTGGCCTCTAGATCACCTGGGTCCCAAAATGCTGAAATCTACCCAACCACGGTCCACTTTTTTAGGATTTTAGAATTCACGATCCTGCAATTCCTGCTGCAGATAGTTCTTGGTCCTTCGATCTCCTAGACCCCAAAATGCCGAAATGGCTACTTCCTCCAGGACCACAACCCTACTCCAAAGGCATGTCGCATTTCGTGACTTTGGGGTTTTCAATGCAAAGTGCCCCAGCTCCTTGTCATTGGGATTTCCAAAATTCTGAACCCCAAAATGCCGAAATGCTAAAAGGCACTCAGCCTTAACCTTCTCACAGATTTATGAGATCTAATGGCTCACGAGATTTTGGCACTTTTTCATGAAGCATCTCCACCATCCATTTTCAACTCTTCTCCTACGCGACCTCCCAGAGGTTAAACTCTGTGCACCTTCCTCCTGATCCAATGACTATTGGTCCTTTGCACTATATCTGATGGACCAAATCTATTTCTCTTCCTTGTTCTCTCTCCTCATGTTGTCTGGACATGAAACTCCACGGTCCAGATCTCACCTCTCCATCTGATATAATGGTAGCTATGCCCTACCTTGAGCATGGCCTTCTTCCTTTCCCCTGGAAGATTTTTTGAAGTTTCAAAGTCCTCAAACTTTGCTTCCTCTGCAAGCTCAATTCCTTGGATATCACCTACATTCTAGGAATGCTATCCTTCCTGAGCTTTGTTCACTCTGAAACCTAAAAGGTTTCACGACCTTTGCACTCCTTATAGGGTCATTGCACACAACTGTGATATCCATCCTGATCTCTATTTAACCGAACCTCTAAGGGACTCGCCCTTCTGTGTCCTCAAAGGGAAATATGGTGTCCTCCTGATGACCTTCTGCTCAAGCCCTCCTTGTTGAGCTTTAGTTCTCTAAACCTTAAAGTTTCTCTCAAACTTTGCAACCTATTGCAGGACCTTTGTATGAAATGGTGCTATCTCTTCTGAGCTTATCTTTGGATCTGACCTCAAAGTGTCTCTATCCCTTTATCTCCTTGAAGGGATGTAAGTGCCCTCTGGAAACTTCCCGCTCAAGCACTCTTTGTTGAGTCTGCAGGGTGTTTAGGAACCCTGTGAGTGTCTCCTCCTATGACACTTATCCTTCTTCTCAGAACCCGAAAGAGAGTTCTTCTTAGTGCACTCTATGCAACTGCTCAATTCCCTCCTAGCAGAGTTTCATAGAACTTCATATGCTTTGTCTTCCCTGAACTCGAAATAGAGCTCCTCCTATGCACTCCTTGCACTCGCTCGATGCCCTCCTGGCAGAGCTCTACAGAACCTTCAGTGATTCTATTATGTCTGTGCCTTCCTCTGCACAATCTTACCTCCAAGGTGTTCAACAACCTCAAGGTTTCTCCCTGGGTCTAATACTTCCTCTAGTGTGCCCTCCTGGCACAACTCTATCCAAATTCTGCATAATTTAGAAGTGTATTCTATGCATTGGCTCAATGCATCTTGTGCATTTGCTCAATGCCCTCCCGGCAGAGCCTTTACAAAATTCTCAACAATTCTGCTTCTCCTCTCTGTGCTCTCCTCTGCACAATTCTTCCTTCAGGGTGTTCAACAACCCTGAGGATTCTCCCTCGAGTTAATGACTTCATCTGGTGCACCCTCCTGGCATGTCTCTCTATAAAATTCCACAGAATTTTGAAGTGCATTCTTTGCACTGGCTTATAGAACCTGCAATATTCTGTCATGCAACCTCTTACCTGAAGCCTCAAAGAACCCAAACCTGAAATTAAAGAAATCAACAGATAGGAAAATATATCTATCCCTGTAGATGGAACTTAATATACATCTATAACATATCATCAACACATAGAGACATTCATTCATGAACTCACAAACACATGAACAACAACATGCAGGAAAAACTGCTCTATTTGTATTAATATGAAATGCTTCTTACAATGTGTTTGAGCTCGGACTGCAAGAGAGTCTTGTCTCCCTCTCTTTTATTTATTCTTCTCCACTGACTCTACCTCTCTACTGACTAACTCCTACAGATACAAAGGATCTTTTTACAAAAGGGGGATCCTCGAGCTCTTCCCTCCATTCTCACCAACTCTCATTAATTTACATTCAATTACATTGAATGTATGTCTAGTCCGAATCAGATCTAGATCTCAGCCTTACAACCATTTAAGGCAACCTTTATCTAAGCCTGTGCACATGCATGGCTTTTGGATCTACCAGCCGTACAATCATTTAATACAATAAATTCAAATTTAAAATTTGAAAGTGAGAGGGATGCACCTCTCCTCTCCATTGAACATGCTTGATGTGCTGGTTGGCTGGCGCATAGCTAGCTTGGAGCAATGCTCCTGCATCATACTCCTTTATTGTGAAAAATTTATGAGCTCTTGCTCATGAGCTTCCCAACATGGCTGTTGAAATCCCTCTGGATCCCAAACAGTTCTTTGGAGCTATCCATCCACTCCATCGCTTCACTGTTGTTGTTGCTTCTGCTGCCCTGCTGCTATGGTAGGTTCTCCTCTGCTCAGTCTCCCTTTGTTGACCGCTTCTTCTGATCTGATCATCAGCCTTCTGATCTCCTCAATTATCTCATCCAGATACTCCCAGGGTTGGCTCTCCTTTTGTATCCTGTTCCACTGCACTTCTTCCCTTCAAATGGGTAGATCAACTAGATCTCCCATGCCATCTTCTTCCTTTGTGGCCTCAACTTGCCACCCTTCTGCAAAATTTTTCTCTACAGTATTATCCTCCTGACTGACCTGTTGTTCAGTCACCTTCTCTAACATAATTTCTTCTACCATTTCACCTTGTACTGGTTCAGCTCCAGGTTCCTCCAGCTGCTCCTTAAACTGGAATTTTCCTTCACCTTATGCTACATGCCTCGGCATTGCAGTTATCATCTATTCATCTCCCTATATGAAAATCTTGAGTGATTCCTCGGAATGCTCCTCTGCTATCATTTGCATGACCGTCTCCTCATGGCATTCATCTACTAGCTTTGGATGGTTCAACCAATCCTCCAACATCTCCAACTCCATCTCCCATGGAGAGAGCATCTTATCTGCATTCTCTTCTTCTGCTGGGGAAGATTTTGATGTCTACTCCAATTTTTCTTTCTCCCTGACAATCACAACTATCTGTCCTTCTACTGTTGCTGCATCGACAACACAATTTTTCTCCTCAGCTGGGTGATGCGGCAGGAATACCTCTATTCCCCAAATCATCAGAATTCTCTTCTGATCTTCCTCTATCAACTCTCCTCGCTGATATGAACTCACCTCTAAGTTCATGAGACTCTGACATGGCCTCATATGCTCTCCCTTTCCCACCTGGCAATATGGAGTTTCTCCTCTTCCTCTGCCCACTTGGCAGTCTATGAGATTAGCCAATCCCATCTTAGTGCCCTCTTGAAAATTTGAACTTTCAACACCGCCCTCCTTGTAGTATATGAGACCTTCACTTGATCTCTTTCTATTGCCCACCTGGCAGTTTGAAAGTCCATCTCTGCCCACTTGGCAGTCTATGAGATCTCTGCTCGATCTCTCCTCTTCATCATCACTGAGATTTATCCCAGCTTCTAGTTCATAGGCATGAACCATCTCCTCTGTGGCCCTGAGGATTTTCACATACCTCAACCACCTCCTCAACAACCTTTGTTGTCTTCTAGCAAACAATTTATTTATTGGCCACTTTTCTTTCCTCCTCAAGGGCCATTCATACACCCAATGTGTCTTTGTGTTCTTCTGCACCCTCAATGCAAGCTCTTCCATCCTCATCCTTATCTCAATGAGCTCTTTATCCATTTCTAGATTTTTCTTTTGTTGCTGGTGGTTTTCCCTATGACCACACCCATGGCCTTCAATAGCCATCTTCTTGTTCCTGTTTTCCCTCCTGGAAAATTTGTTGTTGTCACTTTGAAATCATGAGTGCTTCTAGCCTTTCCTTCAGTCCTCCTAACTGTCTATTGACTATTGCATATTTGCGAACAATCACCATAGAGCTTCAACACTATGTCTTCTTCCTCTTCTATCTGTAAGCAAAGCTCAAAAATCCTTGCCTCTGTCGCCTACAAAAGTCAAATCCTACTTTGATACCACTCTGACGTGTATCAGACTACTCCTTTTCCTCTAGCTCCCTTTGCCTGAAATATACAAACAAAATTAGGCTCTGATACCACTTGGTGGTGTGTATCAGAGTATTTACTTTATCTACTTTGCCTCCCTCTACCTGTAGTCTATAGATAGAAAGTGGCTCTAATACCAATATGATGCAGACCCCCGATCCTCAGGCCGACATCCACATAGGATCTTTCTTCTTTGAATCTGCAGAACTAAATTAGTTCTTTCAGTACTCACTGGAACCCCACGAATCTGATCCACAGGTCCTTTGAAAACCCCACCTGTGTGAACAAGAACTAGGTGCGAGCTTCACCTCCACGTGACCACAATGTTGTGGTTGTATTGGGATTTTGGTAACCATGAGTTTGAAATGCAGTGACCCAAATCCCTGGTCACTCCATTCCTCGAATTCCTGAAATGGCTCAATGCCAAAATGGGCTCAGAACTTTTAGGATTTTTCAAACTAGGAGTTCACGATGCAGTGACTCCATAATATCGGCTCCTCTGCTTCCCAAAACATGAAATGTAAAAATGCCAAAATGACTCAATGAATCTGTCTCATGCTATTTCCTCTGAATGTTTTCAGGGCTTCATGATTTCATGAGTCAGGACTCCACGTCTCCCGACTCCTAGCCTCTCGACCACCCGTGTCTTGAAATGCTGAAATCTACCCAACCACGGTCCACTTTTTTAGGATTTTGGAATTCACAATCCCACAATTTTGGCTGCAGATGGTTCTTGGTCCTTTGAACTCCCGGACCCTGAAATGTCAAAATGCCAAATTGGTTGCTTCCTCCGGGACCATAGCCCTACTCCAAAGGCATGTCGTGTTTCACGACTTTGGGGTTTTCAATGAAAAGCGCCCTAGCTCCTTGTCATCGGGATTTCTGAAATTCTAAACCTCGAAATGCTGAAATGTCGAAATGCTAAATGGAACTCAGCCTTAACCTTCTCACACATCTGTGAGATCTAACAGCTCATGGGATTTCGACACTTCTCCACGAAGTGTCTCCACCATCCATTTTCAACTCTTCTCCTGTGCGACCTCCCAGAGGTTAAACTTCATGCACCTTCCTCCGGATCCAACAACTATTGGTCCTTTGCTCTAGATTTGACGTTCCATATCTATTTCTCTTCCTTGTTCTCTCTCCTCCTATTGTCTACACGTGAAACTCGATGGTCTAGATCTCACCTCTCCAGCTAATCTAACGACAGTTGTGCCCTAACTTGAGCGTGGACTTCTTTGTTTCCCTTGGAAGATTTTCTGAAGTTTCAAAGGCCTCAACCTTTTCTTCCTCTGTGAGCTCAATTCCTTGGATATCGCATGCATTCTAGGAATGCTATCCCTCCTGAGCTTTGTTCACTCTGAAACCTAAAAGGTTTCACAACGTCTACACCCCTTGCAGGGTCCCTGCACACAATTGTGCTATCCATCCTGAGCTTTATTTAACCGAGCCTCTAGGGGACTCACCCTTCTGTGTCCTCAAAGGGAAATCTGGTGTCCTCCTGACAACCTTCTGCTCAAGCCCTCCTTGCTGAGCTTTATTTCTCTAAACCTCAAAGGTTCCCTCGAACTTTGCAACCTCTTGTAGGACCTTTTCATGAAATGGTGCTATCTCTTCTAAGCTTATCTGTGGCTCTAACCTTAAAGTGTCCCTGTCCCTTTCTCTCCTTGAAGGGATGTAAGTGACCTCTGGAAACTTCCCGCTCGAGCATGCTTTGCTGAGTCTGCAGGGTGTTCAACAACCCTATGAGTGTCTCCTCCTATGACACTTCTCCTTCTTCTCAGAACCTGAAAGAGACTTCTTTTTGGTGCACTCTATGCAAATGCTCAATGCCCTCCTAGCAGAGTTTCATAGAACTTCATATGCTCTGTCTTCCCTGAACTCAAAATAGAGCTCCTCCTGGGCACTCCTTGCACTCGCTCGATGCCCTCCTAGCAGAGCTCTACAAAACCTTCAGTGATTCTGTTATCTCTGTGCCTTCCTCTCCATAGTCTTACCTCCAAGGTGTTCAACAACCTCGAGGTTTCTCCCTGGGTCTAATACTTCCTTTGGTGCACCCTCCTGGCACAACTCTATCTGAATTCCGTAGAATTCAGAAGTGTATTCTATGCACTAGCTCAATGCATCTTATGCATTTTCTCAATGCCCTCCTGGCAGAGCCTTTAGAGAATTCTCAACAATTATTTTTCTCCTCTCTGTGCTCTCCTCTACACAGTTCTTCCTTCAGAGTGTTCAACAACCTTGAGGATTCTCCCTCGAGTTAATGACTTCAGTCGGTGCACCCTCTTGGCATGTCTCTATCTAAAATTCTGCAGAATTCAGAAGTGCATTCCTTGCATTGGCTTATAGAACCCTCAGTACTCTATCATGCAACCTCTTGCATGAAGCCTCAAAGAACCCAAACCTTAAATCAAAGAACTCAACAGATAGGAAAATATATCTATCCCTGTAGATGGAACTTAACATACATCTAAAACATATCATCAACACATAGAGACATTCATTCATGAACTCACAAACACATGAACAACAACATGCAGGAAAAACTACTATGTTTGTATTAATATGAAATGCCTCTTTAGAATGTGTTCGAGCTCATACTTCAACAGAATCTCGACTCCCTCTCTTTTCTCTATTCTTCTCTACTGCCTCTAACTCTCTACTGACTAACTCCTACAGATACAAAGGATCTTTTTACAAAAAGGGGGCTCCTCGAGCTCTTCCCTCCATTCTCACCAACTCTCATTAATTTACATTGAATTACATTGAATGTCTGTCTAGTCCGAATCAGATATAGATCTTAGCCTTACAACCATTTAAGGCAACCTTTATCTAAGCCTACACACATGCATGGCTTTTGGCTCTACCAGCCTTACAATCATTTAATACAATAAATTCAAATTTGAAATTTGAAAGTGAGAGGGTTGCACCTCTCCTCTCCATTGAACACACTTGATATGTTGGTTGGATGGCACGTAGCTGGCTTGGAGCGATGCTACTACATCAATATGTAACTATATTGCAATGATTTCGTATGCAACTATATGGAACTATGCAACATGCAACTTATGCAACTTATGCAACTTTATGGAACCTATGCAACTTTACGCAACTTTATGCAACTTATGCAACAATGCAACTTATGAAACTATGGAACTATATGCAACTATATGATGGATAGGTGTGGTAATTTCAACTTTATGCAACTAAATGCAACTATATGCAACTGTGTTGGAACTATATTGAAACTTATGCAACTATATGCAACTTATGCAACTATATTGCAACTATATGCAACTATATTGCAACAATTTCGTATGCAACTATATGCAACTATGGAACATGCAACTTATGCAACTTAAGCAACTTTATGGAACTTATGCAACTTTACGCAACTTTATTGCAACTTATGCAACTATATGCAACTTATGCAACTATATTGCAACTTATGCAACTATATGCAACTTATGGAACTAGGTGTGGAAATTTCAACTTTATGCAACTATATGATGGATAGGTGTGGCAATTTCAACTTTATCCAACTATTTGATGGATAGTCTATTAAATAGGATAGATGTGGTGGTTTGAGGACTTGTTAATGTCCAATGAGCCAAAGAACATATGTTTAGGACCTAAGGCCCTTTTATGAAAACATACCAATGGTTCCAAATGCAACTATATTGCAACTTATGCAACTATTTTGCAACTATATTCTCAAATATTGGTGAGTGGTCAAATGGAACTATATTGCATCTTATGGAACTATATGCAACTATATGTAACTATATGCAACTTATACAACTATATTGCAACTATATACAACTATATTGCAACAATTTCGTATGCAACTATATGCAACTATGCAACATGCAACTTATGCAACTTAAGCAACTTTATGGAACTTATGCAACTTTATTCAAATTTATGCAACTTTACACAACTTATGCAACAATGCAATTTATGCAACTATGCAACTATATGCAATTTTGTTGGTACTATATTGCAACTTATGCAACTATATGCAACTTATGCAGCTATGTAGCAACTTATGCAACTATATTGCAACTATATGGAACTATATTGCAACAATTTCATATGCAAGTATATGCAAATATGCAACTATATGCAACTATGCAACATGCAACTTATGCAACTTAAGAAACTTTATGGAACTTATGCAACGTTACACAACTTTATTGAAACTTATGCAACTATATTGCAACTTATGCAACTTATGCAACTATATTGCAACTATATGCAACTAGGTGTGGCAATTTCAACTTTATGCAACTATATGACAGATAGGTGTGTCAATTTCAACTTTATGCAACTAAATGAAACTGTGTTGGTACCAAAAACGTATATTGTCATGATAACTTATCTTCTTGTTTTAATGAATGTAGGTACCACTAAATAGGTATCTGTCGGATCTATATTCCTCGAGTGATGATCAAGATATAGTAAGAGAGGTTGAAACTGAGATGTGTTGTACTAGATCTACCGGTTCTAGATCAACTAGGTTGGAAAAGGTAAGGAAAATATTTCGTACCTGCATGCAATTTTTTATTGCCAACATAGGGTCGTGTAATTATGATGCTAAGAGCATAGGTGACATTGAGTTGCCCTTGAGGTATAAACATCCAGTGCACCGATGGGTACCTAAGGAGCTACCTGAAGTGGACACAGATTTCTTCATCGGTGGGAGGATGTATCACATTGCTCCTTCATCCTTACATGTATTAGGGTTATTTTCCATGGATGGCATAAAGGTCAACTATGGAACTATAACTGAATTGATGGAGTATGTCAGACCATTATACAAATACAATCACTGGTTGATGTTGGTACGATATATGCAAAGTATGCAAAGATATGGAGTTGCCGCAAATTATATACAACTACTAGATAACAATCAAAATAAAGGGGAAACTATGTATATTGATGGAAGGCCAAAATCTACTGGAAACATTGCAGGATTTATAAATAGTACAAGACCATTGGTAACAACTAAGAAACCGAATTGCATATTTGAGGCACGCGAAGGAAATCGTATATTTTTATGTGCAACAAAAACAATAGTTCCAGGTGAAGAGTTGTTGATTGATTACAAATTAAATCAAATAGACGGAGAGGGTGACCATGGAAAGGAACCCACTTTGCCTCAGCACATAAATGTTAAATACACTAAAAACTTATGACTACAACAACTAAATTTCAGAAATTTCATTATTTGTTTTTTGTTATTACTGCAATATTTCATTTTCTTAATGTTACAGGTGAATTTCATAACTTTTATTGATTGATTTATTGTGCCAACATCTGTCCAGGGTGACCATGGTAGAAAATCACCCACTACATCTCTCCAGGGTGACCGTGGAAAGGAACCCATTGTGCCTCAATAGGTAAATGTTAAATGCAATAACAACGTATGACTACAACAACTAAATTTATGAAATTTCATTATTTGTTTTCTGATATTACTCTAATATTTCATTTTTTAAATGTTACAAGTGAATTTCATAACTATTGTTGATTGATTTATTGTGTCAACTTCTGTCCAGGGTGACCGTGTCTAATTTTCACCTGCTAAATCTCTCCAGGGTGACTATGGAAAGGCACTCGTAGTGCCTCACTAGGTAAATGTTAAATACATTAACAACTTATGACTACAACAACTAAATTTATGAAATTTCATTATTTTTTTTTTCTGATATTACTCCAATATTTCATTTTTTAAATGTTACAAGTGAATTTCATAACTTTTGTTAATTGATTTATTG
>ML776848.1:4762769-4783771 GCA_009831015.1 Picea engelmannii | reverse complement strand
GGTTCTTAATTGCAGATTCCTTACTATGTTGACCTTGCTTTTTACCATAAGTTCCCATCTTTCCTTTATTAAGTTTCCTCCATTACTTAGTTTCCTAATTCTTATTATTCCCTTCTTTCCCCTTTTTGTTAGACCCAAAATGGAAGTTGTGCTATTAAATCTTTCCCATTTATTATTTATTTAATATCTGTTGTACTTTCACAAGTTAGGAAATAATTTCTTCTTTGCAAAATTTTAAAACCATTAGTTTTAATTAAATTCTTATTCTCGTCATTTACCCCAAGAATTTCATGAAGACCAAACTATTACTTAAGTGGGTTTTTGTTTAAAATGTTATTTTTATTCTAGGGTCTTTTTCTTAAGGTTAGACTAAATTTTTACCCTAGAAAAGTTTTAGACTTAGGACTTAGATTTTGAACTGGGCGACACTTGGTTAGGGAAGTTGTTTAAGGATTTCTTAAGGCGTTAAAGTCTCAGGGCCATCTAGGTTCATTTATTCATCATCATCAACGCGACGTGCCCTTCAGGACACACTACATGCTCCAAGGGTGCCACTCGCCCCATTCATTTCTTTTGCGTGGCGTGCCCTTCAGGATGCACCACGTGCTCCAAGGGTGCCACTTGCCAAACTTATGTTTCTTTCATGCGACGTGACCTTCAGGATGGACCACGTGCTCCAAGGGTGCCACTCGCCAACTTGACTGATTGGTAGACATCTATAACCCCTGGAGTCAACACTCTGCCAGGTGAACTTGTGGGATACTAAGAGATCTAAGGAATAAGGCCCCCGCCTTATTGCGCGCCCCTTAGAATCATCGTGAGCGACTGTCATAGTCTTCCCTCATGGCATCGTGGATCCTCTCGAACTAGGTAATCGTTAACCTATAGTTCGAGCCACGACGGCAGTGCTAGTAGGCTGTGGCAGGGCTGCTATCCACACCTCTCCCTCAACATCTCTGGAAATCGTGTGTGGCCCCTTTACTCCATATGTGAGTCTGTTCAGAAAGATATCATCATCCTGCATCATCAACAATCATTTCATAACATGTCAACATCATATCATCAAATCAATGAAATATTATAGTAAATAAATCAACTCAAATAGCACACTCCCTGACTCAATCCGGAGTCCAAGGGGTTCCACCGATGCCTCTGCATCCTCAAGGTCTGGAACCCTGCACACTCAATGAAACTGAGTCAACAACACCTATCTACATCAAAGTAGTAAAAACATCATGTCATCTATCATAATGCATCATAATCAAGGATAAATGGTTTAACATCATAAAAGTCCAGATCACTTGCGAGCAAGTGTCCTCAAAGAATAAGTTTTCTCGGTGCGCCAGAGCGGGATGTTACAAAGCCAAATAAAGTTAATGATCATTTTTTCATTTCATATTTAGGGATTTTTAAAATAAAAAGAAGATTCGAAGGGTATTCATTTTCGTAAATTTAGTCTCTTGAGCCCGAAAAAGGATAAAACAATACAAGGGAGAACTGTTTTAACCAATGTTGACTAGAGTATTATTTTTTCATAATTATCCAATCCCATATGAAAAATGGGAAAACTTAGACATAATAGACATCCTTTCAAATACATTTAACGAGTGTGAAAGGAAAAAATCTCACTCAACGATCTTTTCATGTTTAGGGATTCTGAAAAAAGATTAAAGGAGAATCCAGGGTGTACTTTTGTCATGGTTGGTTACCGAGCGCGACAAATGGGTAATAGTAAGATTAGCTAGAGAGAATACGTGGTTGTCAATGAAGTTCCAAGTGCATGGAACATGACTTAAGAAATGAACTGCAAAAGGAAACACAACAAATGATGACCACTCGTAACAACAATTCTCACTAGGGGTGTTGTAAAATTGGAGCAAATAGATGGCCAACGATCAAGCATGGTTGTGGTGTGATAAGAAATGGAAGCAAATGGAGATGTAGAAAAAATAATAAATGAGTTAGCAATACTAATAAAGTGTGACAATTAAAATAATAGAAATGGTGGGAACCCAAGGTATGGGGCTGGAAATATGGACGATTAATAATGCAAAGGGGGAAATGTAGGAAAAAACCTCTCCTGATATGTCAGTTTATAGACACATACCTCAAGTTAAATGGATGTCCCTATATTAAAAATGTCCCTAGAATCATTTCAACACATGCAAACTAGATTCCAAGGTCAGCACACATAGTGAAATCCTAAAAAGAAAATAATTTTTGGATTTTTTGGATATGATGTACACAAAACAAAAGGAACCCACACCACACACCTATGTAGAAGTAACTACACATCTTGATGGTTTAGACAAAGGAGAGCCCAGTGCTAGGCTCATGCCAAGGATCTTTTTCACAATCGAGGAACTCATGAGCCATTATGGGCATCATATGGCTCACCATATTGGGGCCATGCCACATAGGAACAAATCTTTGTGGCCTAAGATACTCATCATGAGTGGTTTCTTGAACTATGGAAGATCCTTTCCGGGATCCATAAATACATGAGGGAAGTAAAAAACACAAATATTTGGTGAAAGAGATAGAATAAGATTCGCTAGCAAGTTTCGAAAAATATTATCGTGGTCTAAAAGGGGTAAGACTAGGGGTTTCATTGGATTCCCAAACGAATGCACCAAGCCTCTAATCAAGACTCATTATGTTAAGTCACATCAGTTCCAAATCAGGGAGAAAAGTGTGATGATTATCATCCTCATTGGGCTTATTAATGAAAGCCATGATTTTTGGGGTGGCCTCTTCTGAAGGAAAATTAATATCTAAGAAATAATATCAACCAAGAGAGTCAAACACCCATATTGATATAGAAGGTTGATCACACTCCACATGAAGATGAATTTGTTGAACAATATCAAGGGATTTCTATGGGATTTTCGAATCAACAATATCGACTGCGGTGAGTATTATAAATGGTCCATATGAGTCAACATCCTCAGGATGAGCTACCACCCAAGTGTCAATTGATCATAGGGATCCACTGGTAGATGAGAAAATCATGTTGAAAGGAGAAATATGGGTAGTGTTAGGTGTAGGGAGTTTGAATATACCCATAATAAATGGATCTTTAAACATACCTATATCGATGCCTTTATACCCCCTAAAAGATTCAATTATGAAGGGAACTCTGGTGCTAGGATTAGCTCGTAATTCATGTATGAAATGATCCATTTGGTCAATCGTGACTATATTTACTTGATGGGGAAAACATATGAAGTGACATATAGTGGATGAAACAACCTTCATTATGTAGAACCAAGCGTGACCCAAGAGAAAATTATAGTTGAGTGCAACTTGACACACCACTTCGAATTCTATGGGGACAGTCTTTCCCTCAAGCTCGATGGGTAAGGAGGTGATAATTCTGTGAGGTTTGAAAGAATTTCCATCAAAATATTTTAGGATGGTTAGATATGTGGTAATATATGGAGAACCAAGGGATTTCCAACGTGACAAATACATAATTGAAGTGTTCGCTCCTTCGTCGATCACTGTACGAAATATATTCTTATTCAGACAACCTATGATTTGCATTACCAGTTGGTGTCAGAGATGCGACACACTTTGTTCTATGTCAACATAAATAATATTGGAATCTGAAGGGTTGATTCCCCCCATGCATGATAGCAAGTATTTCCACTATGAAGGACAACTCTACAATACTTCGAGTGTTGAAATGTCATGGGGTCCTTTGGTAAGATATTCCACTATGCTATAGTGTTGAGCTACCCAAACATTTAGATTATGGGTAGTACATTGAAGTACCCCTTTTAGGGGTGGATTGTAGGTTCAAAATATGGTTTCTCTAAAATGATAGAGTGATTGGGTGCTATAGTCAATGAAGGGTCCTTTGATGAAGGTTCCCATTATTGGGAGTCATAGTTGTTCACTCAGGTGGATAGTTCTACCATATATTTAACCATCATAATATTTGTGGATGAGGACTCTACATTTCCCTAGGGTGGGGTGTAGGAACTTGTGTGACCATTTTTTGTTGTTTGGGGAAAGGATTGGTTAATACCACTGGTTGGGAAGGACATCCCCCTCGCTCGAGGGATTGATGAATCTTAGAAAGGTGAGGGAAGTATTTGGTGAAGTGGTCCTCCTTACATAACATGCAAGGATATTTATCCTTTCTTTTATTTTTTCCCCCAACATTGGTGTCTTGGGTGTTTTTACTCTATTGTGGGTTAGAAGATTTTTTGGATTTACCCTTATTTTTCGTCTTTCCTCTGGATTGCTGAGATGAAACGAATTGAAACACATTCACCTTAGAGGTTTGTGTAGGAGAGGGAGGATACTTGGTATTGGTACTAGTCTACAATTGCGTCATAGACTGTGATTTTACAGAACTCACTACGGCATTAACGTGGCCTCCTGAGGCTGGTTTTGATAGATCATTCAATGGTTGAGGACCATGAGGGATTATATGATATAGTGTGCATGACTGATAATATACCAAGTCTAAATATTGAGCACATTTGATGGCTTTCTCCTTGGTTACAATGCCTCACATGGAGACATCTCTACCAATGGGAGAGAGGAGTGATTTTGTGAACCAATATACTAGGAGTTGGTCCAGAATAGTGTCTTTAATCAATTGTTGTTGCCTCCTCCATTCATGAATATGATCAGAAATATGAGTGGAGGTGGACTTTCGAAGTGAGGTTAAAAGTTCAGTATTGGTCTCATACCATATGGGCATTTGGAAATGTGTTAGAAAATGCATGGAAAGAGAATTAAAATCAAAAAAGGAATTACACGACAACTCAATATGCCATTCGGTTTCTTCACCTGTAATCTATCTCTGGAAAATTCTTAATCAAATAGAATCATCCATCAATGAGTTAGAAGAACACCATATATGGAAGGTCATAACATGGTTGTTAGGATATTCTCTAGGTTTTCCATTTAATTTTGGGATCTCATATGGTGGTTTGGTAGGGATAGGGGGGTAGAATGGGGCATGATGTATGGGATTGTTTGTCAAATGTGAAAAGTATGGAAATTATAAGGTATCCGAGAAAGGAATTTTTTTGTTTGATTACGAATATTGATAATACAGATGCAACGTCAGAGTACCAGTATGACTATACACCAGTTGGGATGGCATGTTGAAACCTGATGGTCCACCCATATATGGTTGAGTGGCTTGGGGAGTGGGGAACATTGGGTTCATTGTTTGAGTGGAAAAATATCCTTGTAGAGATATTCTCATCGTATTGGGTTGACCCCATGAAGTGTTTTTCACTCCTAGATATGGTAGACCACGAGAAATACCTATATGTTTTTCTAGAACATTCTTACCCCAAGGGTGAGGTGGGTTTCCAGTGTGGTATTGTCCCCAAACTAGCTATTGACCTCTAGTTGGTTTCCTTCCAGCTGGTTGGTGACCCAAAACAGGTTGTTTATCCCCAACTGGTTTTTGGCCCCGAATAGGTTGTTTCGCCCCAAATAGGTTGTTTCCCCCAAGCCAATTGTTGGCTCCAAGTAGATTGTTGTTTCCAAGGTTTTTTTTTTCCTAGATATGAAGGTAGTTGTTCTCCCCAAATCAAATAATGTCCCAGAATCAATGGTTGTCCTCCAACTAGAATTTGATCTGCAACTAAAGGTTCCCCCCCATTTGGAAACCGACCCATAGTTGAAGGATTCCCTCTAGGGGGGTACTAGACTATAGATGAAGGTGGATTTGCAGCTTTAACTTCCCCCCCAAGTGTATGTGGAACAATTTGTGGAACTCTCATTGGTATAACACCTTGATTGGGTGGAGGAAAAATGAAGCTACTTGTTAGAGGACCTGAGGTAGCAGCACTGCTAGCCACTAGACTATATGAAGTTCACAAAGGATGACCAAGTAATGCACATGGTGTATGGAAGTGTGTAGCTAGATATGTAGGAAGATAAGTTTTACTCACCGACTATTGAGTCGGGGTAGCAGGGGTCAATGACATCTCCCACAAAGGAAAACTGCTAGCAGTGGTAATTTGTTCTAGAGTGGCTATCTTAGGATCAAGTGGGGGGATCACTATTCCATCTATATAGTTAGATGTTGATGCATTCATTCCATATTATTTCCTACTGTACATATCGAGTGACAAGGATAAGAAGAAAAAATATCAATATACCTTGTTGAAGGAAGCTCAACAAGTAGTGGGCAAGAATGACTAGTAAAAGAGGGATTTTTAGGAGGGATAGAGCCTTCCTCTATGATTTTGACTGCCCCTTCAGGATGGTACCTTGGGAGAGCTATGATGCCAATTTAAGAAGCAACCTCTTCATTAATAGTCCCTTTGTTAGAATAGTTTTGTGGAAGATTATTTTCTTCGGGATCCAACCCTTGTATTCTATGATATCTTTGGAGACCTTGGTCAGAAATGGTGAAATTATAATATAAATAAAGATCCCTAAGAACAACTATGGGTGTTGAAAGAACACACCCCTAAGAAAAAATGTATAGGTAACCAACCAAGAAACAATAAATATAAGGATCTTTCGAAGAAGGGATGTCAAGCCATCAACAAATATATGAGAAGTAGTTACCCTTAGATACACATACCATCCCTTCTCGGTGCAAGCAACCCTCACTTTATAGGATCACCCTCCAAGGGTAATGAAAGTGTGATACAACATCTTCCCCAAGTACCATGGGAATCCTCCCACAGTCACCTATGTAGTTACCTATGAAAGGTTACTATAATTACCAACTCTCAGTCGACCTCTGGGGGGTACAATCGACAATCAAGACCGAACGTATGGGCGAGATGACAAATTCTAAAGCTCTTCCAGAGGACTGAGGACAAGTGGAATGATAATACTCATGAGGAAGTCAATTGGATTCTATATTCATGAAGCACCAAGATCAAATGAACGAGTAATACTCAATAAAAACTCCCAATATACACTCTTTCCACTACGATTGGTCAAGCTTTGGAGAGGTAATATCCACTACTCTTCCTCATGTGACCTAGTTTTTAGACCCTTTGTTAGAGGGGGTTCCTCGATATTCCTATACAAAATTTGGATTTTGTCCCTCTTTAGTTTTCTACAGTCTTGGACAATTTACGTCTCACTTTTCCTAGTCCAAAGACTCTAGCTCTAAGCTATTTTTGGTGTACTATAACCAAAGATGTCTTGTTAATTTTATTAGTGCGTTGGTTGATTTTAATAGTTGTTTTTACTCAGAAGGGAGTACTCAGGTGACACTAATGATGTGTTGACTCAAATCCAAAATCATGTAGAAAGAATGAGATCCAAAGATTTTATTTTAATGAGTTATATCTGAAGGAAGTAGAAGATATACTTTTTTTCTTACTGAAAATAAACACCTAAGAACATGTAACTTTCACCTTTATTTTTACAAATGGAAAAAAATTTGAAATGCTAAACAATCAATTTAATGTTCCCGGAATCCCAAACAAAAACAAACTCTTTCAATTATGTACCAAGACACTTCAACTATGAAAGTAGGATGCAAAATTTTGTTTTCTTCTTTCTAATTCGTATCAAAATTGAAAAGAGACACTTCTTTTTCTTTTAATCAAAGTGAAAGTATTGAATGACACTTTTCAAAGAACTCAAAAACGAATGAATGTGGAGAAAACATGCACCCAAGGAATAAAATATTCAACCAAAAAGATGTCTTCAATGAAAAAAACTCAAGGTTTCAATGGTTAAAAAAATAAATTCAAATAACTTGAAAAAATATTTCACTCTAAGATGAGATGCAAATAAGGAGAGTTGGCTTTATTTAAACAATGGAAGCAAATTTAAGGGAAAAGCAAAAAGATTTAAAAAACAAATGAACTCTCTTCACAAAAGTACCATTATCACTAAAATTTAGGGGGGGATGAGATTATATGATCTAAACCGTACCCATAACAAAAAAAAAAGTGCTTTTAATCAAATAAATGAAATGGCACAAAAGAGGAAATATTTTAAAATGACTTTGAAAAATGTTGCAGCAATGGTTGCTGGGACACATCTAAGAAAGATCCGGAAGGATGAAATAAAATAAAAACATATATAGGTTATTTTTTGAAGGATGGCCCTTCAAAAAATGGTCTTTTAGTACTTGGACATGCCCTATTAATTATCACAGAGAAATCAGTCACACCTTAAAGAGGTGCAAAGAGAGACCAAGAGAAATGATCTCACTATATAATGCATTTCCGAAGGTGATTGTGCTCAGTGATGAGGAAACTCATGGCCAAAAGGATGTGGACATTCTATCTATGTAGGAAGGTCATGAAAAAGACTGTACAGTTGTAAAAATAAAATATTTGAAGCGGATCTATTAGATATGAGACTGAAAACTTACAAATAGCCTCGAAAACAAATTTCAGACATAAAAAAAATAAAAATGAAATCTTAAAACAAGTAAATATCTTGAGAATATGAATTCAAAAGTTGAGGAATAAATTGAC
Source organism: Picea engelmannii (assembly GCA_009831015.1). NCBI lineage: Eukaryota > Viridiplantae > Streptophyta > Pinopsida > Pinales > Pinaceae > Picea > Picea engelmannii. The sequence goes on along the minus strand of ML776848.1, from coordinate 4,775,336 downwards.
TAAAAAAATGACATCCCTAGTGGATTCGCTAGTCTATCGTAGGGTAAATGAATCCTACAGGAGTTATCTTTGTTAGGCTGTTCTTATACCTAAGACAAAATAGATATGAAAAAAAGAGATTTTCCTATATCTAAATTATACATGAAAATAATGATGGAATGAAAGGTTTACCTGTTGATATGATGGTTGTACCTGCGCTCTCCTTAGTTGTTATATTTATCGAAGATGACCTTCTCTCTTACCAACATGGATTTTCACACATAGAGACATAAATAAACCTTTCAAAAGATCAAATGAATCATGTGTAAATGGATAATAGATCTAGTGACATAATATAAGAATATCAATTCCCTACAAAGATTATAATAATTACATACAATAAAGTAAGGAGGAAAATCTTGTACATCTTCTGTTAATGGATAAATGGTTTACAACTTACAGTCGAGGAAGTTGATGTAGTCATTTCCCAAGTTCCTTTCCCAAGCTCTCTAATCAAACTGCTAGTGTAAGTTTTCTTTCTCCTTTCTCTCACCTTTTCCCCTGAGAAACCCTCCATATATAGGATAATATAGATAAGATCAAAGGTTAATCTAGATAGGATCTATATTCCCAAGATAACAAGCTTCTCAAGGTCTAACCATGGAAAATTCTAGGTTTAATGTCATCTCATGGAAACTAATCCTAAATTTGTAGTAACAAATCCAGTTTTGCACTGCACTTTTACAGGGAGAGACTAGTCACAACTTATAAAAGGAAAGGGAGAGACCATCAATTTTGTTCACATGATGTAAATATAAAATTATCCACCAAGAAAAAAGGTATTGCAAACTCAGGGGAAAAGTGGTATAATTTAGTGTTTCAGATTGCTAACCTCTAGATGATTCCCATCAGGTGACCAGGTGGAAAATACATGTATAACACTTACTCGATTATAAAAAAATGTGATTTCAACCTACATAGTATTTAGAATAAATTCAGTGCCCCTTTTGGTCATCCCAACACTATGTTGATGTTGTCATGTGCCTTTTAGTAACATTTATCCTTGATTCCATACATGAAACTATATAGTACCAGGTTGCAATTTAAACTCTTACTCAAGAGGAAAAGAAAATATTACTTATTTGAAGAAAAAATATTCTCTCTAAAGTTATTAGTACACTATAAAACTATTTTTAGTTGGGAAATCACATGCATGTACCTTCTAAGAGGTTCCATTTGTAGCCCATACCTATATCAAATTCATGCATGAATCACCTAATGACAATACAATACCTATAAATTATATCCTACCCGTGGTCACCATTTTGACTTATTTTACTCCTTGAAGCACCCATTTGGGGCATTCCCATTCTTCATTGCTTTATTCGGTCTTGCTACCACCCAACATTTGGGTCGATGTTTACTTAGGATGATTTAAATTAGGTTCATATTCTCCTAAATGCACTTGGGACATTCCATTTATTACTTTAACTTCTCAAATCCAAGAGCCCTCTTGACTTCTTAAGGTTTTTTGTACATAGATTCCCTTTGGGTACCTTGACTATTGATTCACAAGTTATGTTAGACAGGGTGTTTTTAATCCGAAAAACCCTTGGAACCGTCATAACCACACTCATGGTATGTAAAACAACAACGCAATACATGATGATTCCATATGACTCAGGTACCCTAAAAAGTGATAAAAAAATTCATTTTTGTATAAATATCCTTCTACTCCCCTCTGTGAATCCTTTTAAATACATACAATTTTGAATATTTTATTGTTGATAAAACCCTAGTTTTTAGGTATCACTTTCGATAATTTCTTCTCTAGTTCCTCAAGTCCCTAATGTTACTCGCACATGTCATATCTAGTTCCTCTATGAGGACTCACTTAGAAAATTAGGTCCTAATGTTGCAAATTTTACTAATTCATCCTAGGGATACTTCATTGGCATATATCCCCTCATACCTTGGATATTTCAACCTGAAAAATTTCAAGAAGTTTCCATCATAGCTATGGAAAAGGAGGTATCATCCCCTTTGATACTAGGTCTATATATTTTTCATAGCTCATTTCTTTATCTTTGCAATGATTATTGGATCTAATTTTTATTGATCATATATATATATATATATATATATATATATATATATATATATATATATATATTGGAAATCAAAGCAAGTCCTCTTTTCTAGGAATTTGGAGCTAAATGTGCAAGCCATACTAAGGTCTGGATCATGCTTGGAAGACTATTACAAACATCCACTACACTACAAGGAGCTTAATCGTCTACAAAAACACAATTTGGGTGAGTCCTATTCCTCTTCCTTTTTCCATTTTCAACATCGCGGTTTTGAGCTCACCAAATGAATTGCCAGTTAATTAAGCCTAGTTAGTTTGCTTGTTTTACTTTTCTAATTTGTGGGTAAAACATGACCTGGAACCTAATTTGATTACCCTAATTATTTATGGCCATGTGTTATAATTAAAAAGATCTTATTAATCTAATTAAAATATTATCTTACCCTCTCATTCTTATCTTTATTTTTCTTACTATAGTTTTTTTTTTTTTTTTTTCGGTCCCTAGAGCATTAGTGGTGACTCCACTTTCATGTCATACTGCTTTACTAGTGTGTGTTCTTTGGTGGTCTTGCATATGCACCCTCATGTTGTACTGGGTAGTACAAATCCATTCATTCACTACAATATGAGTGTACACAAGAAACCTATCTTAGTGGGTTGTTAAAGATGAGGTAAACATAATAATAAATGGAAAATAAACCTATTCTGTATATATCCATGTTAACTAATAAAGTATTAAAATCATGGTTTTAAATAATTTAAACAAAATATTAGAGGGTGTAAAATAATTCTGCATTTAGCCAACGTAAATGTAATAAGATAACTAACAATCACCTAGAATAATATTAAGGAAGAGGTCTCCAATCCTCCTCCATTAGAGGGTCCTTTAAATTTTCTAATGGGCTCTTTTTAACAAAAAAAAATAAAATAGACAACACATTTTCCTTATGAAAAAAACATTTTAGAAGAGAATTTCAGTAGCATAATGTTAAAGGAAAGAAAGGTCAATGACTTGAATCTTGAGGATTCTTAAGAATTTGGGAAAATATTAACAACATAACCTTAGCACAGATCCTGGAGGATATCTAAAACTAAGAAAACATGATGGTATCAAATTCTTATGTAATTTACTCATGTCGAAGAGCTTGTCGAGATATTTCTAATGACTCTTTAACAATATCAAAAATACGTCGTATGAGAAAGTTATGGCTTTCTAAAGTTTTGGTCAAAGAAGGAAAAAGGATTATAGGGTTGGCATGTGGCATAATCAATGACTAATAGGTGGAAGTACAAACATGAGACATAACCGTATGGACATGATAGGTGGCAGTATGGATGCTGACATGGAATGTTGATTATACTATACGAATGTTGACATGACATGTTGACCGAGATGTATGAATGATAGCATGGCATGTTGATAGGGCTGCATGAATGATGAAGTGGCAATACTATGTGGCAGAGATGACATGGAAAGATGGCTTATGTGTCACTGATTGGAAAGCTAATTGTGTAGGTTACGGAGCCACCATGTAGACCAATCAGAGACCACCATGTGGCAACCCCAATTCTTCCAAAGGAGTTATCAACCACGGAAGGTTCGGGTGGGTGGATCGAACAGACGACCTATTTCAGAACTAGTATAATTTTTTACAATTAGGGAAATAGTTTTCCATTTTAATGGAAACAAAGAAAAATTTATTTAAAGTGAGATGTTATCACCATTGTTTAAAAGTGGATGGTATGTGGGTTTGACCCTGCAAACTCCACCCAACAAACCCATTGAATTAACCAACGCACCAACAATAGTGCTTGTTATAGCATGCATATGATAGTGCATTTGGATTGAAAATATATTCATAGCCTGAAAAATCCCAATTGGTGCAGATTTCAAACTGTGACCTCTTGCATATTAGTCAAAATATTTTACAATTGTGCCATGGTCTTCTGAATTGAAAGGATTTGTTGTTGAAAAATTTTACACATAGATAATTCCTATGTAAGTTAAAGAAAAAAAGGGGTTTTAGGCCATATTTTGGTACATCCCAAGGGTGGAAAATGGATTTTCTATTATACCACACTCTTTGTAGTAGATATGAAGACAAAGTGTTTGACATTGGAAGAATTGCATGGCATGGAATAATTAAATACAAATTTCTCTTATCTCTGCAGAATTGAAGAATGAGGATATTGTAGCCATTTTTCATGTAGATAAAGTGAGGGAAGAGCCTGATATTGGTGCGAAAATATTTCTTAGAGCTAGAGAAAACATTTTATTGGAGACTGAAGATTTGTTGTATTGCAATAAATAATTTGAAGTTCTCCACATTATAATAATGGAGCGGTTGTGCACTTGAAGCAGACCTGTATATGTATCCCAAATTGGGTGAACTTCATTATCAACTTGTGTTTTTTTCTTTTTGATGTTCATTTTTTAAACTTATCCTTTAAATTGTTTATTAACCTTTAAATTATAATATAAGACAATTTACAATTGAAATTATTTGCAAATCAGTCTGTGGATTTTCGAATCAATTTTGGTATTAGAGCTATTTTGATAGGATTTGCAGTTTGAAGAGAAGGCTGCAAAAGAAAAATCATGGGAAAATATTTGAAGTGAGAAAGACTTCAGGAAATGGAAGAGATTAACCAACAAATGTAGAAACATAATTCTTAATTGAGAAGGTTAATGTGAGTCTCTAAGGATGAGAAGCACAAAGTTGCAGCTTGAATTGCAAGCCAAGGATCAATTTTTAGAAAAGATTCAGAAAGCTTAAAGAGTGGAGGAAGAAGAAGAGACTACTATGCCAATAATACCATCTTCTACCATAGATTTACAATTTGTCACTGAGGTATGCAGTGTAAGTGATTCATCATTTCCTCTTTCTTCCCATCAAAAGGTAGATGCCTATTTGGGTGAATTTGAGAAGCATACTCATGGTATTGGTTTTAGGTTGCTAACCAACAAATGTTATGATGGAAAGGGTCTCATAATTAATGTCCAAGTAATGGATAATCCCATAGAGGTTTTGGAAATACCTCACTATGTAGGTTTGGGATATGGAAAATGAGAAGTTGAAGAATGATCCAAGGTCGTTGAAGAAAGAAATGATTCAAGAGAAGAGTCGAAACCATTATAGAAATACCTTATACAAATTGATGGTACATCACTTCATGAGAGTGAGAAATAATGCAAGGAATCTCAAATGGGAGGTGAACATCCCAAAGGAGTGAAGATAGTTTCTTCCCAATAGACTTGCAATAAGAACCACCATGAAGGGTATAATAAAATGAATTATTCCAATGTATTCTTTGACTATACGAAGAATGAAAATGAGAAACATAACTTATGGTATAAGTATCCATGTACATTTTTTGGATTACATAAAAATTGTGTTTCCAATTGTTGGAAGATAAATTCATTGTACAGGAAGGTCATGCTTACGAGGGAGGAAAGACATAAAGAATGCTCTCCAAGAATGAATGTGGAGTATGGAAAGAAGGAATTGAAGTCAAATACTTATTGCACTCATTGATATATGAGTGTTCATTTGATTGAGAGATGATCAAAACTTCATCCACAACTCCATCTAAATCAGGGCAAGAAAGTTGTGCATGCACCCATGAAGAAAGAGGCACCAAATGAAGGAGTTGGTCAAGCACCAACAATCCAAGAGGAGAAACCCAAAAGGGAAAATCCATTAGGCGAGTTTAGTAAGAAATGTGTAACAAATCTCCAAAGTTTTTTACTTCCATTGTTGTAAACCTCACATGTTGTGTATGAAACCCTGTACAAGTGATGACCTGTTATAACATCATTTATATACAACATAGTGTTTTTGTTCTTTTGAAAGTGTACAAATTAGAGAGACAAGTAAAACCATGTATGTGGAATTTTGGCAGACCAAAAGTTTCTTTTTGTGGGGAGGTATGATCTAGGAGGATCTTTAAAACCAAGAAGAATTGTTGGTATTGAATTTTTATGTAAATGTACTCATATCAAAGAGCTCATCGAGATATTTCCAAAGATGGTTGAGCAATGTCAAACAAACATCATATGAGAAAGTTATGGCCTTCTAAGGTTTTGGTGAAACATGGAAAAAGGATAACATGGTTGACACATGGCATCATAAGGGACTAACACGTGGAAGTAAGGAAGTACACGTGTAAATATAGACATGATAGGTGGAAGTACATATGGTGATGTATCATATTGAATGGGTTGTACAGATGCTGGTGTGGCATGCTCACTGAGATGTATAGATGATGATGTGGCATAAATGGCGTAGAAAGATGACTTACGTGGCACTGATTGACATTTTGATTGTGTAGGTTATGGAGCCACCATGTGGACTAGTTAGAGGTCGCCACATGGAAGCTCCAATGTGTCCCAAATAGCTTATCGATTGCAGAAGTTTCATGTGGGTGGATCAAACCTCGGACCTATTCATCACTAATCCAACATTTTAATATTAGGGAAATGATTGTTCGTTGTAATGGAAGTAGGGGAAATGTTATTTGAAGTGAGTTCTTGTAACCATTGTTCAAAATTTGACGATCTACGGGTTTGGAACCTGCAACCTCCGCCCAACAAACCCAATGAATTAAACGATGTGCCAATAGTCGTGCTTGTTATAACATGTTGAGGATATGAAGTATTTTAATTGCAAATATATTCATAGCCCGAAAAATACCAATGGGTTCGTATTTGAAACCGCGACCTTCTGCATATTAATCAAAATATTTTACTATTGCACCACACACTTGTGACTAGAAAGGATTTGTTTTTGAAAACCTTTACACAGAGGTATTTCTTGTGTAAGTTCAAGAAAAAAAGGGCTTTTAGGCTAGATTTTGGCATCCTAAGAGTGGAAAGTGTTTTTTTTTATTATAACACACTCTTTGTAGCAGATTTGAAGACAGAGCATTCACAGTTGGAAGAATTGCATGCAGTGGAATAGTTAACGCCAATTTTTTTTTATCTCTGTAGAATTGAAGAATGAGGATATTATTGCCATTTCTCATGCAGATCAAGTGCGTGAAGAGCTTGAGATTATTGCAAAAATATTTCCTAGATCAGGTGAAGATATTTTAGTGCATGCTGAAGATCCATCGTAATGTAATAAATCATTTGAAATGATTCACATTATAATAATGGAGTGATTGTGTAGTTGAAGTGGACTCGCAGATGTAGCCCAAATTGGGTGAACTCTGTAATCAACATGTGTTTTTGTATTCCTGCGGTTCATTTCTTCAATTTAGCCTTTTAATTGTTTATTAACCTTCAAAATATAATCTAAGACAATTTACATTTGAAATTATTTGCAAATTAGTCAGTGGATTTTTAGATCAAGCACAAAAAAATATCTAATTGAATACATAAGAGAGGTTTATATTTGTAGATCATTGATGAGATTGGAAGAAACAAGTTCTAGTGTTAATCCCAAGTATCTAGTATGTGTACTCATGTGACTGATTAAAGTCCTACACGAGCCAAGTACCCTCACAATGATGATTGGTATAGTCCTCCACTCACTATCCAACCCCTCAAACTGACTACATACATTAATAGGTATTGAAGAATTCTAGTGTGATCACACTAGTATAAAGGGATAAGTTTCATGATCTACTATGTGTTTGAGTAAGGTTGATGAAATGGTAGATCATAAATCATACATTTAAATGTGTTAGACAAGTTTAATGTTGGTTTGGAATGTTTCAATAATAATTACTAGATATCACAAATAAGAAAAAATGATATGATAAAATTGTATATAGTGTCAACTAGTGGATCAAAATACCATATCGTATAGCATAGATAACTATATATGCACCCTTGAATTCTATTATACAAGACGTGTAATAAATCTTGATATATTTTTTTTGAGAGAGAATTGTAATTGTATTGGATTACTTTATCGACTTTGTATTAAACATATCTATGCTTATAGACATTTATTTTAGGTTTATTAGAGAAAGTGTGATAATATTATATATTGTAAGTTTAATTTTTATTATATTGTTTTAGAAAATGGACTTAATATATTTTAACTTGTTTAATTAAAGTAAAAATAAAATATTTAAAAAAGAGTTAACTCTTTATTAGTCCATGTCCAAGGCCAAGGAACTATAAAAATGAGTCGACATTGACTCACTATTAATTGACTAGTTGACTTTAAATTTTCTAACATTTCCCAGGTTTAACTTAAGGGATTCTTAATAAAAATTATATTGAAATTAAAATAAACCCCAAAATTATATTTTTCTTTTTCCTTATTAGATTTCAACTTTGATCCCTTAATTTTCTAACATTTCCCAAGTTTAATTTAGGGGATTCTTAATAAAAATTATATTGAAATTAAAATAAAGTCAAAAATAATATTTTTCTTTCTTCTTATTAGATTTCAACTTTGATCCCTTATTGCTGAGGTGGCTGTGAACATTGATTTTTTCTTTAAATATAATCTGTAAATAACTGCAGTGGATGATGGTTGTTGTAGTCAAGGATTTTCTAGTTTCTCAGTCGATAATGGTTGTTGCAGTCAACTCATGTCACGTGGAAATATGCATGCATTGACCTCATGAACCAATATCCTACTCTTACTTTGCACCATCTGTTGTCAATATCAACTCATCCAATTTGGAGATTAAATCTAAACCCCCTAGGAACATTCAAAGGCCATATCACGCAATGATCGCCGATAAAACTTGATTCATTCTTTATTGTATTAGGTAAGAACCATCACGTCCATGGAGACTATATTCATCATGTGTTTATATAACATCAAAAATGTCTATCGCTTTACTATGTGGACAATGGGCATGCATTTTGATTGTCTTGGTCTACGATTACAAATAAATGACAGAGAAGCATGTTGTTCTTGTTAAAACCCATTTCAAACACAACACAAAGAATATTTCTTGTGAAATTGCATGATGAAATGGTAGATGGGTTGGGATTACAATGTCCCGTTAAACACAAGTTACATGAGATAATTTTTGTTTTGAAAGGAAATCGTGGTCCTTCTCGACTGTATAACATTCGGGATCTGTAATAATGGGAAGGCGGGTTCACAACTTCATCCAGGGTATGAAATAATAGAAAGATAGGGTTAACATGTGATGGGGGATTTGTACTATTTCGACTTGTTTGGCTTTGGTCTGCGCAAGGTGCTTAACGCGGTGTTCCACTAGCTAGTTACTATTAAATAGATTGCAAAGTTAGCAGCTTCGTATGATTGTGAGAAGAATGAGTGTGTACTAGCAGGTACCAGTCATGTGTACTAGCAGGTACCAGTCAGTGAAGATGTTATTTGTATCTATGTATCAAAACTACAGTAGCAAATAACGATTCAATAGAATGTGGTTAAATGGCCTTAATGATTGAACTACTTGATTTATGCAATTACCAAAAAATATACTTATCAAAGACACAAGCAAGAAACAATGCTAATGTGAGAAATTTTCTCTCATGATTAATAAGGAATATGTAACTAATGTAAATAATTTGTGTTGTGTCCATGTTTTTGGATTCTGAAGGTTGATCTGAGCAGTTGCTAGAATGAATGAAGCATTTATTTGGTGGGAGCGATGCAGATAGTGTGACTTCATACATTTTGTACTAGGGTGAAGCATTTTCTATCTGACCGCAACCCAAATTTTTTTCCCTTGCTATTTGGTAGCAGAGCATTGCACTTAACTATTAAATTATAATATTATAAAAATAAAAAGTGTTGTACAACAACTTGGTCTCCATAGTTTTCAAAGAAGAAAGAAATCATGAAGATTTCCAAAGTCGGATTTCTCACAATCACCTTCCCATTCTCATCTCCAAGAAGTCAAGCCCCTATGAGGATTGGGAGATTAATGTCCCCAACAAGTCCCACACGCAACAAAATTTAAAGTAATATGCTGAGTCATGGCAAGAGGGTATTAAGGGCTTCTACCAAGAAGTCAAGCCCCTATGAGGATTGGGAGATTAATGTCCCCAACAAGTCCCACACGCAACAAAATTTAAAGTAATATGCTGAGTCATGGCAAGAGGGTATTAAGGGCTTCTACCAGTTTCAATGGAAAAACCATTAGTGAAAATTTTGCAACTGAAGAGAAGAGGGATATTTCTTTCAGGATAAGAAAAAAGGATCACTATGCTCTTTTGGGCATCCCTTGTGATGTCTCCTATAGTGATATTAGGAGTTGCATAAAAAAGAGTTCGCACTGAAATACCAACCTGATGTCATCCCCCTATAGTGATATCAAAGTTGCATACAAAAGAGTTCGCACTGAAATACCAACCTGATGTCATCCCCCTGCACCAACTTGAGACAACCACTAAGATTTTTCAGAGATAAATGAGACTTATGATACTCTGTCCAATCCACAAGAGAGGAAAGCATTTGATGATATGTACCTTATACCCAATTTTAACATTGTCAGGGATGCAGGATCTAGGCATTGGAGAGGAAGGAGATTGGAAATAATCAGTGTTGGTGTCATTGAGGAATTGTGATCATCTTCCATTTCTTAACTCCATTGCTGGGATTTTTGTTATATTTTCGAGCTTGATGTGTGCTTTCAAGACCAAATATGCTAATGAAGAAAAGGACCTTGTAATTTTCCAAATTCTAGGCTTTGGTGTATTTCTTTCCCAGAACTTATTATCTAGGTAAGTTTTGATACGCATAATGTAATCTCACATGGACAATGTTGAGAATAAGGCATTTGTAGATGTAAAATATGCATCAAAAATAGGATTGTAAGAGTCCTAACATTTTTGGAATTTGAACGACTGGTTGCTTTGTCTTGTTCATTGAACAACACTGTAATTATTATTTTTGGATTAAACATCTTGCATGTTATTAGCATCTTAATGTTGAGTCAATGAGCATTGTAGAAACATTACTACTAAAAAAAAGTTAGGGTTTAATTCTTTGAATCCCTTGAATATCTAAAAAATCAAATAAAGCTAATTACCATAGCTTCTAGTCCATTATGCCTTTGAAGCACTTGGGATCAAATTCACTGGACTTTTGTTCAGTTTAAATTGTTCTGTGATCCATTATTATTGGGAGTAATTTAATTTTGTAGTAGAAAGATGGCTATAAATTTGTTTAGAATGTTGCACGAAGACAAAATGTTTCTTGGACCTGCAAAATATTGGAGAAGCTACATAGAAAAAAACAAAACTATATGCATCTAATAAAACTATCTTAATAAATCCTCATAAAGTGTTTTATGGGGTATTGTGAGAAGAATTAAGGAACCCTCATAAAGTGTCTTTTATATATTTTCAATTTCAAAATTGTACACAGGACTCACTCATTCAACCTGTTTTATAATAATATTTAAGGAACTAATAACTTATGAAATAATAATTCAACATTTATAATCTATATAAAACATTGATTTAAATATATGTTATTATGAGGAAAGTAAAGTGATATATTTAATAACTTATGAAATAATAATTCAACATTTATAATCTATATAAAACATTGATTTAAATATATGTTATTATGAGGAAAATAAAGTGATATATTTAATTATTTATTTGTAGTCTATATAAGATATTGATTTAAATATATGTTATGAAGAAAGCAATGTGATATATTTAACAAAACTAATTAAAGGCTTGCTCTCGTAAGGAAGGAGATTGTTTTTCCCTTACATCTGCATTGACCTTTCATGTTTCATCTTTGATAAAAATAAAGTTTCCATCTCAAATAATACATTAAGACTAATAACTTGCCAAATCTTTTAGATTTTTTCTGGGAAAATTATTAAAATTATATTTTTTAAAATGTTCAATTTCAGTTGTGAGAATTTTGCCACTGGTGTTATGATAAGGTGGTTCGTTCAGATTCGTATCAGTTTTTTTTATTGGACGACCTTAAAAGTAATAAAAGGTTACTCTTCAAGTATTTATAAATTAAATTTGATTGGATGAGAATTTGGTTTGGAATAATATTTAAAAAAAAACATAGTGAATTAAAAAATAACTATTTTCATAAAAATATAAATATAAGTTTATTTATTTAAGAATTATTATGATATCATTTTAAGTGATGCATTTCTTTTATTTAATAATGATAATGAATTTGTGATATCATTTTAAATGATGGGTTTTTTTTATTTAATAATAATAATGAATTTGTGTATATTAATAAATAAAGTCAATATTGATTATTTTTTAGTGATAATTGATAATTAAATTATAGCAAATTTTTAAAAGAAAATTATGATGAAAATAAATAAATTAATAATATTCATAATATGGAAAGTTACATTTTCTAAAAATTCAAAATATTGTGATAAACAAATAATATACTTTTCCATGTTATTAATTGAATGGTAAATAGTATGAAATAAATAAAAAAAAATTGTATATTATCCACTATTAACTTATTAGATGTATATAATTTTGGCGGATTATAATCTCTAAAAACTATTAATTTGTTCTAATTATTTTTAACCATAACCACATTGTACCACTAATTGAT
>ML776848.1:4706438-4762620 GCA_009831015.1 Picea engelmannii | reverse complement strand
CCTGTAATTTTTCATCCTTTGAGTTGGATGATAAGGATGATACAATGTCAATAATTGACTTATTGTATGATAAATAATTTTATAATTTTAATAAATATAATGATAAACATGAACTATAACTCGCGTTAAACTATAAAATTAAAAGGTTCATGATAAACGTGAACGATTACTCGCGTTAATTCCGATCGATAGAAAATATAACATGAGAATATATATATATATATATATATATATATATATAACTTAGCACGCGACGTTTTAGGCCTTAATTAGTGAGCCAAATATTTTTGTTAGTGAAGCACGCGCCTAAGAAATTTATCCGTACTATCGCAAATATTTGAAGCTTTACTTACGCAATGTTATAGATCCTCGTTCCTTTAAATTACGTCGAAAGGCATATACCTATTGATAATGGGCACATTTAATAGGTTTTTAGTTTTTAATATGTTTTCTATGGACGAGATTAAATATGCCTAGAATATTCTTAGTCGTCACAATAAATGAATGGCTCTGATTTCATCCATTAATTTTCGAGCTGTTATAAAGACATCCGTTTATATGTTTACTTTTTTACATTTACCTAATCGTGTTTAAAAATTACTGTGTTCACTAACTTATTGCCACATTTACCTGATTAAAAAATATTAAAATATTCACACAGTATTAAGGCTTTTCATATTTTTGATTCATATTTATGGCTAACGTTTAGTGGCCACGTTTCATCCCAAACGGTCATCGCCAGTCGTTTCGGCGTTGCGTTTTTAACAGCCGTAAACCGCTTTCGGCATTCACCAGCCGCGACTTAGCGGCTGCGCTAGTATCTAGACCTATGAAGATTTATGTTCAAAGGGTTGGCACTGTTCTGCGCCATTTTCTAGGCCGGGATTGAGTTATTCAGCCGAATCTTTGTTAATTCAAAGTTGCAAAGAGTCAAAATGTTTCTTCAAAAAAATTTGATGTTCCTTTGTAATATGATTCTTTCCATTCGTCTCACGATGTGTTAAACTGATTTTCGAGAGCATAAATTTCACACAGTAAAAGCGACTTGTAACTCCAATGGGATTTCTACGTACCAAAGAGATCGGGTGATTTTCTTAACATTATCTCAATAGAGGACTCAATTATCTCTCCTGCGCGAATATTTCGGAGTATCATAAACATCATGTAAGTCCACCAAAAAGATCATGAAATATTTGGGACTAAAATGCTCATAATAAACGTGAGCGGTGACTTTGTCCCTCATTTCTATCAACATGCAATAACTCTTGGGACGAGGATCTGAGCCGCTGCTGGAACGAGTGAAGTATTTATTTTGCGGGAGCTATGACTTCATACGTTTTGTACTAACAATACCCTTTGTACTAACAATACCCTTTGTACGCTTTGGATTCAGAACAATACCCTATGAAAATACATTGAATGGTTTTAGTATCCAATTTCTTCCTATTCTCCTTTGGAATATGAGAAAAAACCTTACACCCAAATACTTTCAAATTATGAACTACAGGTTTGGAACCATACAAGTCTTCAAAAGGAGTAACATTATCAAGACACTTTGTTGGACTTTTATTCATTAAATAAATTGTAGTATTTACGGGTTCAACCCAAAATGAATTTGAGAGATTCTTGCCTTTCATCATACTGCGTGCACACTCTACCAGAGTTCTGTTTTTCCTTTCAGCGACTTCGTTCTGCTGTGGACTGTGAGATATTGTAAACTGTTGTACTATTCCATGTTCTTTGCAATATTTGATGAAGTCTCATGATTTATACTCTTCCCCTTGATCTAAATGGAGGATTTTGATGGATTTTCCTGTTTGTTGTTCCACAATGGTTCTGAATTCTTTAAAGTACTCGAAAACATCACTTTTTATTCTAAGAAAATAAACCCATGTGTATCTCATGCAATTATCAATAAATAACAAAAAGTAAAATGCACCTCCTAAAGACCTAGTCTGCATAGGCCCACAAACATAAGTATGAAAAAGATCTAACACATCTCTATTTTTCCTATTAGGATTAGAGGGGAATTCATCTCTGTGCATCTTTCCTAATCCACATCCATCACAAGAAACATTCTCATTTTTTAACATCGGAAGTCCTTCAACCATATTCTTTTTCTGTAATGACAATAAATCGGGATGATTTAAGTGGCCATACCTTTGATTCCAAAGAATCTATTTTGGCATAGTTGCAGAAGTCAGTGCGTGATGTCATTTGATGGTAACATCAAGTTTTTATAGGCCTCTTGTTCTGACCCCCATTGCAATAGTTTTGAATTGGTCCAACAGATCCTTCACTATGCAATAATTCTTGAAGAATTCAACCTTCAAGTTCTGATCTATAATGGTGGACACAAAGATCAAATTTTTCTTTATCCCTGGTACATACAAAAGATTCTGAATGTGATGAATAGTACCATTCGACAATGTCACATGAATGTCTCTGTATCCCTTGACCTGATGAATGTGGTCATCTCCAAGATATATGCTAGCACCATTATGTGTTTCTTTAAAATTAGCATAGTCGTTCTTATTACAAGTCATATATATTGATGCTCCAGAATCCACAAGCCATACATCAATATCATCCATTTCAGTAGATAAAACAACGTTAGACACAAACAACCTAAGATCCCATGAATCAAAATTTAGGGGTTCATCAATATCATCACTAGCAATAAACAATTTGAGATCATGATTTGAATATTTTTCTGCATAATGACTTGAATGTGTTCTAGGTTTATTCCTAGCCTCCTCACTCTTCTTCTTATGACAGTCTTTAACAATATGTCCAGGTCGACCACAATAAAAGAAACTCTTTGACTCATTCATGTTAGATTGCATACTTTGATTTGGCCTTGGAGATTGTCTTCTCTACGATAAACTGCCTCCTCTGCCTCTTTCTCCTGATCTCCCTCTCGCAGATTTCTTGTTTGACCACAGTGCCAAATCGTTATTCTAAGACTTCAGATTCCCGCGCCTCTCTTCCTCTTGTAGCAAAATACCTGTCAGTTCTTCAAAAGTATGAGGTTTTTCCCTTGCTGCGAGACATGTTATGAACATCTGATAATCTTCTAGCATACCATTTAAGGTAATAGTGACAAGATCAGTGCTGAAAATGGTTTCCCCTATATTGTTGGAGTTACTTCACACACACCTAGGACTTATTTTTCCTAAGATTATTTCTTGTTTATTAGTCATAATTAGTCATTATCCAATCTCCTATATTTTAGGGTACAATATTCTCTTTCAGTTGACACTTCAGTTTGACTAGTTGAGTTGAGTTTAGATGTTGCATTGGTTTTGTCACCATGCAACATAGGGATCATCACCAACTCACTACACTTTGTTCAGTCAGTTAACTAAAGACTAGTTGTATAGTTAACTCAGCTAGGTGGCAATTCACTCCCGTAATTGCCTGAGAGACTAGATTAGGTGGTAGTTTACTCTTGTAACTGTTGGTATGTGTCCAGATCAATATAGACCACCACTATGGCTCATTAGATACTCATGTATCCTATATTTATTGTAAATTATTCACTCTTTGAGTGTGGAATACAGTTAATAAGAATTCTTCCATTCTTTCTATCTTGCTTCTTCTTTCTTAATTTCTCTCTGCGAATGTGTGTAGTATTTTCTAGCTAGATCTATTCTGTGCAGGTTCAACACATTTACATGGTATCAGAGCCAACATACTACTAAGAAAAAGCTACACCAAATCATTTTTTTCAGGCACAAAAGATTGAGGACAACAAAAAGATGGATTATTCGCCGAAAATACTTCTCACGCCTCATAACTATTTGGAATGGAAGCCAAAAATTATGCTTCATCTTAGATGCAAAAGCTTATACCAAATAACCATGGAAATGGAAGTAGAGTCTGATTCTGTCGATGAGAAAAATGACTTTCTCAATAGACAAGATATGGCCATAGGAAGTATCAACATGTTTGTTTCTCCAAAACTTTTTCATCAAGTATATGAAGAATCACAAGGATTAACTCCAAATGAATTATGGACCAGATTGAAAGTTCTATTTGGGAATAAATAATATTGTGAAAATTTCATGCAGGAGTTCGAAGAGATAGATCCAGAAGAGAAGCCATTAGAAGATCAAGCCTCTTATTATGAAGAGTCTTCTACAAACATTTTTGTAGAAATTTGTATTCCATTAATTGAAGATGATCTCTACTCCATTTCAGATTTGTTTTATAAAATTCATGTGGAATATATATGGCATGCATTTCAGGAGTCACATGCAGACACATTTGCATGCACCATGCATGCATCTCAGGAGTGAAAAAGGGAGCCATGCACATCACACGCCATTATGATATTTTATGAGATAAATTTGCAGAAAAAAATTGGATATTTTAATTCCTCTTGGAAAAATATCCAATTTCAAAAAACAAATCGTCCGAAACGGAGTCCAGAAAATGAAGTTATGATCATTTCAAAATCAACAAAATTTCAACGTTTTTCTTGAAACGGCCGAACGGTTTTCAAAATTTCATCCAAAATTTATTTGGATATTTTTCATTACAAGAAGATAAAGTGGATATGTGTGGACATATCAATGGTGCATATGCTTCATCATATCCGTGCATACATCTACATCTTCAACAAAATCTTCAAAGAGCACAAACTTGCACAGTTGCGAGGTCTTCTTGCAGTGAAGGACATGGTTTCTTAGCAACTGTTTTTTGTTTCTTCACATTTTTTTTTATTTTATGCATTGTAATTTGAGGGGGGGTTTTGTAACCATGAGGTTTTCCCTCTTTCCTCGTTTAGTTCAGTGTATCTTTTATATTTGGGTACCTAACATGGCCTCGTAGCCGGGACCCATTCTTTATTTTCACCATAGTGATGTTCAGGGGGGTGTTGGAGTTACTTCACACACACCTAGGATTTCTTTTTCCTAAGATTATTCCTTGTTTATTAGTCATAATTAGTCATATTTCAATCTCCTATATTTTAGGGGAGAATATTCCACCTAGAGAATATTCTCTTTCAGTTGACACTTCAGTTTGACTAGTTGAGTTGAGTTTAGATGTTGCATTGGTTTTTTCACCATGAAACATAGGGATCATCACCAACTCACCACTCTTTGTTCAATCAATTAACTAAAGACCAGTTGACTAGTTAACTCAGCTAGGTGGCAGTTCACTCCCGTAACTTCCTGAGAGACTAGACTAGTGGCAGTTTACTCTTGTAACTGCTAGTGTGTGTCCAAATCAATCTAGACCACCACTATGGCTCATTATTTACTCATGTATCCTATATATATTGTAAATTATTCACTCTTTGAGTGTGGAATACAGTTAATGAGAATTCTTCCATTCTTTCTATCTTGCTTCTTTTTTTCTTAATTTCTTTCTGCAAATTTGTGTAGTATTTTCTAGCTAGATCTATTATGTACAGGTTCAACACATTTACATATATTTCCTAGTTTATCTTTCACCTCTTTAATATGACCCAAAAATGAACTAACAAATTCATTTCCATCCATCTTAATGCCTAACAATTTAGTTTTCAAGACCATAATACGATTTGTGTTGCTAGTTTCATACAAGGCTTTAAGCATTGTCCACGTTTCAATAGAGGTATTAGCTTCTCTAATATGTGGAATTATGCTATCTTTAATAGACATATGCAACAATACCTTGGCCTTGTTTTCATGCTTCTCCCAATCTTGGATCTGGTTGCTGTTGCACCTGCAGGTGCAATAGGTTTCACTTCAGTTCCCTTTGGAATGGTCCAGACATCATACCCTTCCATCAAGGTATACATATTGAGTTTCCAGATAATGAAATTCAATCCATCTAACTTGTTGACTTCGCTGAGGTAGGTCTCTGCAAGCGGATTCGCCATCACTGCAAGATATTCTCTACAAGTGAATCACCAAGGATATGCAACTTTACGTCGAGCTTTGAGCAGTCTGTCACTCTGCCTTCGGATCCACCAATCCGAACCTACCTAGACTCTCCAATGGATCTCCTGATACAATGCACTTCATATCTCCTCAACCTCTTCGATCTCCAGTTAGAATTGTAGATTCAAAGATGTTTTACTCTCTTACAAAAAAATATCCAATCATGCTCATATATTAAAAAACTCACATATAAAAACTCACACTCATATGTATAAAAAAGAATATAAATTTCTTAAAAGAAACCCTTTTTAGTACACGTACATCCACTTTTAATCATCCACCTTACGATTTATAAAGTGATTTAAAATATAACCCCTTCCTCATATGCATAAGAAATCGCAAAATCCCTTGTTAAAATAAAATAAAAAAATGCATAAAGAAATCGTGAATGGAGGCAATGCATAAAATTAACTCTACGTGCCCTTTATTTCAATGCTCCAAAAAAGGCTCACGCTTCCAACTCATGCAAATCGTGGCTTCCCACAAGCTCACAGATTTGCTCATGGATCAGAAAAAGGAGGCTCTCCCTATGAATCACGTCCCTTCTCCTTGCATATGCAACAAATAAACTCATGCATTACATGCACACCAGATCTGAATCTGATTTTGCGAAGATGGTGGATCGTCCGTCACGTATCAACGAAAAAAATCCATGATTTTCTCACGTACTCACGCTTTCCACACGGCCTGCGCAAGCACACGCATTTTCGCACCTCATGCAACCATTAGAGTGCATCATGCAACCATTAGAGTGCATCGAGTCCTCACCTCACGATTCATTTGGAGTGCAGAAATATTTAAGGATTTATGCATTGTAACACACAACTAGAGTGCATAAATTTTAGGTTTTCAAATGTGCGTAAATTTTGAGTATTATGCCATCACACCCTTTCAGAAGATGGACCTGCAGACTTCTAGAAATTGACACACCTCTCTTATGCGGCTCCTCACTTCCATGGCTCTAATACCAACTTAAAATTTGGAGAAACAACACTCAATGAGGCAACACTCACAATGTATATTATTGAATGAGGACTGATTACATCATTATATAGGAAACAAATCTACTTAGTCGGTTACAACAAACCACAGATAACTAGGATCTACATTAAGTGAAGTAGAGTTCAGCTATGCTACTGACTCTTGCAACTTCATTATTTCCAAGTATATTTAATAAAATAATTAAAGGCTTGCTTTGGTAAGGAAGGAGATTGTTTTTCAGTTACATGTGCATTTACTTTTCATGTTTCATTTTTGATAAAAATACAATTTTCATTTCAAATAATCCATTAAGACTTATAATTTGCCAAATCTTTTAGATTTTTTCCTCGAAAAATTATTAAAATTATATTTTTTAAAATATTAAATTTGATCAAACTTTAAATATAATAAAAAAAAAGTAATAAAAGTTTACTCTTCAAGTATCTATAAATTTGATTGGATGAGAATTTGTTATTGGAATAATATTTAAAAGAAATTAATGAATTAAAAAATAATTATTTTAATAAGTTTATTTTTTAAGAATCATTATGATATCATCTTAAGTAGGCCTAATGGTTAAGAACATGTGTTTCCTCCTAAGAATTCAAAATTTCAAATCGAGAAGCGGGTAGGATCTGTATACCTCCTTAGAATTTACCAGTAAAATGGCTATACACCAATTTGGTGTTTGGCTTGGCCGTGACCTTAAAAATAGATTATTATTATTAAGTGATGCATTTCTTTTATTTAATAATGATAATGAATTTGTGATATCATTTTAAGTGATGCATTTCTTTTATTTAATAATGATAATGAATTTATGTATATCAATAAATAAAAGTCAATAATGACTATTTTTAGTGATAATTGACAATCTAATTATAACACATTTTTAAAACAAAAATATGATGAAAATATTTTAATTAATAATACTCATAATATGGAAAGTTACATTTTCTATAAATTTTTATCATTTGATTGTTTCCTTACCAAATATTGTGATAAACAATTAATATACTTTTCTATCAACAATAAACAAAAAAATATTGTCTACTATCAACTATTAACCTATTAACTTATTGGATGTAATTAATTTTTTAGGATTGTAATCTCTAAAACTATTAGTTTGTTCTAATTGTTTTTAACCATAGTTACATTGTACCAATCATTGATTGTGATGACTCAAAAGATTGGTGTGCATCCACTAGTCTTGATACATTAATGAATTATTAATGTAGCCACATTAGCACGAATGAGTTGTAAATAATATGATATTCAATAAAAAAAAAAAACTTGTACTTCATCCTTTGAGGTGAATGATATGGATGATAGACTGTAAATGATAGACTTACTGTATGATAAATAATTTTATCCAATTATAATGTCTAAAATTTTTAATGAATATCATGATAAACATGAACTATAACTCTCGTTAAACTATAAAATTAACGTATAAAATTAAAAGGTTCATCATAAACGTGAACGATAACTCGATAGAAAATATCAAGTGAGAATATATCTATCTATCTATCTATCTATCTATATATATATATATAACTTAGCACGTGGTGTTTTAGGGCTTAATTAGTGAGCCAAATATTTTTGTTAGTGA
This sequence comes from Picea engelmannii, assembly GCA_009831015.1. Classification (NCBI taxonomy): domain Eukaryota; kingdom Viridiplantae; phylum Streptophyta; class Pinopsida; order Pinales; family Pinaceae; genus Picea; species Picea engelmannii. The sequence continues at coordinate 4,754,094 of ML776848.1, read as the reverse complement.
AGCACAGGCCCAAGAAATTTATCCATATCATTGCAAAAAATTGAAGTTTTATTTATGCAATATTACAAACCCTTGTCCCCCAAGAATCTAAATAGTGGTACCTACAAAGCATATCCTAACAATGTTGGGGCTATCTAAATTCATCAATCAATCATATCTGGTTGGTTGTCCAGGTTCATCTCATCCCGAGCAAGAGCATTAGTAGATTAGAGAACTAGTTGGACTGAAGTTGAACTATAGGGGGGTGTAAATTTTTTAAACTACTAGTGGGAATATATATTTATTATCATAGTAGGTAGTCCCTGCCAGGAGTCTTCGCCGATATAACTCTCTTTCGTGCGTAGTCTGTAGAGTAGGTATACTAGCTAATGTAAACCATTGGGAAGGAATGACCTTCTATCAATGTTCGACTATTGGAGACCACCCTATGGCGTCTACTACGCACTTGGCCCGCCCCGCCTTGGAAAAGGTAAACATAAAGAAATGTAGAGATGCGATATCGTATTTGGATTATTACCCTTGTTGATGCCCCATTGGATCATTGTTATAGGATTAAACCACCCCATATTAAAAAGAAAGATTGATTGTCTAGCTCAAAAAACATAGCTTGAAGAAGTCTCACATTACATAAATTGATTCTTGCAATAAGTAAGTGGAGAAGAAGTAAAAAATACCTTCCGTTCATAGTTGAGACTAGTAAGTTGTTGCATTAAACCTAGAGCAGCTTCAAAACAATTTGAAATGGACAAGTGAAATCAAGTGAAATGTAGATATGCAAGTGTAATATCCCCAACAACGAGCCCTGTTGTAATCATGTTTATGAATTGTAAATCATGTTTTGTAGGCTGTTGAGCCGAGTATTGATAAGTTGGTAGGCTTATGTGTTTATTAGGCCAAAGAGCCTAAGTATTAAGGCCAAAAGTCTGTTTTTGTATATGCATTATGTAGAACATTAATACAAATATAAACATCGATGCGTGCAGACCAACCACAAAGAAAGAGTGACGGGGAACTAAGCTTCCACAAAGTGGGTAAGGGAAAAGGGGATGAAAGGTTGGAAAGAGAGGATAAGTGTTGAGCCTAGGGGCTAATATTGGGGGCTTAAGTCCTTAGGAATAATAATTTATTATTATTCCAAAAGCTATGTGACAAAACATGTTTTTATTTTAAGTTTCTGGAAGGGGAAGTGTGCACAAAAGGGAACACATGCTGATGGAGCGCATGGAGCCTCATGGGAGACGTGTGTTGGCCTTGGCACATGCAATTTAACCCAAAGATTGAGCCATGGAGGGGGTTCGTCCTCCATTCTTCCATGAGATCTTTGAAACGTGAGAGTTTGGGAGGTCCTCGTTGTTGCATCCGTGATGCCAGTTTCTAGATCCTCTGTCTGAAAACCATTTTCCTTTGCTTTGGAACCTCTGTTGTTTTTACCCTCACACAATTCTGAGAACCAAAACTAGTGAACTGTTATGTGTCTTCTGTGGAACCCGACACCGGGTAAATCACTTGAGCATGTTGTGTCTATCGTTTGGCCATTGCCATTTTTGGACCTATGCCCATCTATTGTGGCGACTGTCGTCCTTGTGTGAATAAGTGTTGAACCATGGTTGTGGTCATTTCCTGTTTTCCACATCCTGTTTTCTTGTTGTTTCTTTCACCATTGAGTTAGCTAAAATTTGTTGTTGCTTCTGTCATCCTAAAATTGCGGGAATTGAGTTAAATACTAGTTAAAGAACCGAGTTGTTAGGCCCATGGTAGAAGAGGTAGGTTGTGAGTCTTGTGAGCATCTCTCTCCAGGTGAGAGAGCTTGTTGGGAAGTGGTTTTCTCCCATAATGAGTCCAACACCAACTACAAAGCTCCGATAATTCCTGACCTGGCCTATTTTCGAGGCCCAGAGAGGGAGGTGAAGCACTGATAGACTGTTCTTGTGAAGGTGTATACTCCTAGGCAGAACAAGCATGTGGGGAATGAGAGTCCGTTAGTAGTGGGCGTAAGAAGGCTCCTAGGGAGAATCCTTCCGGTTGCTCTATGTAGTTTTCTTGTAACCTCAGCCTAGCCTAGGATTCACTTGCCGTGGGTGGAGATTAGTCCTAGCTCGAGGGTGACCCACTGTTGAACGTGATGAGTAGTGAGGTCTAAGGTTGGAGGCTTGTGGAAGGTTTGCATGTGGTTGGTGGAGTTACTACAACTTCAAAGATAAGTATATGCATGTGTTTAAATTCAATTTTTAAATGCATGTTTGTGATGCTCGCAATATTATCATGTATTCTATTGTGATGATGTTTACTGTTGATTGAATTATTTATGTACGTTAGAAGTAATTGTATGTTTATTCTGTTAAGCCATTTAATTTCATTTAAATGCATAATATATAAGTATGAGAATGTTTCCACGTAGTAGTGTTGTCCGTCAAGGGGGTTGATGGACAAGGGCATTACAATATGGTATCAGAGTGCGATGTTTTCAATGCTAAGCCTGGATGGGATGGATAAGTGGTCTTTCGACCCATGGTATTGAGAGGAAATTGTGTTTGGAGGATTAATTTCGAACCTTAGATTGTTTTTGAGTGCTAAGGGGTTACATTGGCCATGTTACAAATCTTTGGAGGAGTTGTGGTAGAATAATAATGCAACTGTAGATCAATTGTAAAGGAGAATATCTGGACCATCGAATCCATGTTCAAACACTGAGGAGTGCGCACAGAAGAGATCAGATCTGGGCCATCAGATCTGAACGTGTGGACCAACAACCATTGGATCTAGGATACATGCATAAGGTTTAAAACCTTTTTTGAGTTGCATAGGAATGTGTAAATCGTGATGCATGAAGCCCTGAAGTCATCAGAACCATCCATCAGAAGGGATGCATGGAGAGAAATCAACCTTTCGCTAACTTGTGACTTAAAAAGGTCATAGGGAAAGCCTGTGAGAATTCGCAAAACAAAAATTCGTGATTAGATCACAACCATTGATCAAGGAGAGATCTGGACTGTTAATTGTCTAGGAAGGATTGCGACATTTCAGGAATCAAAAGAATGAAGGTGGGAGGTATTTCAACCTCATGAAACACAAAATCCTGATACGTGAAATCCCGATGAGATCTGAACCGTCAGATCATGGGGAAGTGAGGACCGTCATATTAGGATCTCCGAAATGTCAGCATTTCGGGAGATCGACTATCAAGAGAAGTGAGATGTGCAAACGCACAAACTCCCGAGGCCCAAAATCATGAACTCCCAATGAGCTAAAGTATTGGGTTGGGCTGACGTCACTAGGATTGATGAGGACACATGGGATGTGTGCCACGTGCCAGTGGGTCCCAAAGGAAAAAGTTGATGCAGTAGGGCCAGATGGCGTCAGTCGAGGTAATGTGTACCTTCTTAAGGTCACTACGTGTCACCACCTTGTTTGGTGATAACCATGCTGTGGGCCTGGGGGTGAGAAAGGTCGGAAGTTCAGAAGTCACGAGTTGGAGAGGGAAGTGAGTGTTAGAGCCTCCAGGACAGAAACCCTCAAACCCGAAACCCCAAAGTTTTTTTTAGAGAAACTTGTAGATCTAGTGCTTGGTCATGAACCTTGGTCGTGTGGTGTCGGGGAAACAAAGGAAAAGGGTTATGGCCTGAGTGTACTGTAGAGCTGAGCAGAGCTCAGAAAATTCATGGAAACCAAATGTTTTCTTGAATCAAGTTGTTTTTTAATGCTGTGGAATTTGTTAAGGATTAATGACTTGACAAATTCTGGTTGTATGCACATTGTGTTTGCAAAATTTTAGTGAGTGCCAGAATCGAGTAGAATTTCCATTGAGTGCAAAAGAAATGGAAATGGCACGGATTGCTTACCATTCTAAGGACACAACAAAAGGAATGGATGTTCACTTGGGAGTTGAAGTATCGAACTCTAATGGGCATGGAGAAGAGATATATAGGGAAGGAAACATGATGAAAATCGTTGAAAAATTGCAGAAAGATGCCAAAAATCACCGAGAAGATAGCAAAAAGTTGAGAAAAAACAAGGTGAATTTAACATAAAGTTGTTAAAGAGTTTGGAGAGAATAGAGAAGAATTTAGAGAAGGATAGCGACTTGAACAAAATAGGGATTCACTAGACTTCTAAGGGAAGAAAGTCAAGGAGTACAGGTAGACACCATCATCACTCCCAAGGTCGCTCCAAGAAAAGGACACACAGTAGTTCCATCCCATCTCCTACTAAAAAGAACAGGAGATCGAGAGTGGATGAATTGAAGGGAGAGATGAATAATATTAATCTGCCTACGTTTGATGGAGAGCATAAGAAGGAGGAAGATGTCGAAACATGGTTTCTTGGCATGAGGAAATATTTCCAATTGCAAAATTACTCCTCTCATGCAAAAGGAAGAATTGCAATGTATCAACCGAAGGGAAAGCCATCCATGTGGTGGGATCATCTTGTGTAGGTCCATCACCTTAGGGAGAAAGATAAAACTTGGAAGGAAGTCAAGAGGTATTCTGAGAATAAATACTTGACTAAAAGATACTACGACAGAAAGATGAAATATTTCTTTGAACTCAAGCTGGGAAACATGACCATGGATGAATAGGAGCAAATATTTTTGGAATTACTGAAGTATGTTCCATTCATCAAGAATGAAACTGTCAAGATTCAAAGGTACCTGAGTGGAATGCCACCTTCCATTGGGGACAAGATCCAGTATGATGACCCAAAAAATATGGAGAGAGAAATGCTTATATGAACAATAGAGAGAGAAGCCTACTTTCCAGAAGGCTTGGGAAGACAATAATAAATTCCATATGGATCAGAGGAAGAAGGGAAACAAACCTCCCTTTTTCAAGAACAATCCTCAAGGACATACATTGTTTAGAGAGCCAATAATGGCTGATGTAGGAGAACAAAACTCAAGACAGACACCCATTTAGTGCTGGGGTTGTAAAGAGAACCACAAGTACAGAGATTGTCCCCATAAAAATGGCAAAGTGAGAGTTGTCCATAATTTTCAGCAAGTTGAAATAGTGCAGGACATGGAAAGTAGAATGCCAAGGATCTATGTAGCCCTAGAAAACAAGAAAGTTGAATATCAGTCGCACATGATTGAAGTGGAAGGTATCATTAACAATCAACCCTTTACTGTTTTAATTGATTTAGGGGCTGGCCATAGTTATATAGATCCTATAGTGGTGGAAAGTTTGCATTTGTCGAGAAGAAATCATGAAAAGTCTTGGTTAGTGCAGCTAGCTATAGGAACCAAAAGGAAAGTCATTGAGTTGGTTAAGTCTTGTCCTGTGGACATGAATGGACTGTGCACAAAGGCTGAATTGAATGTTATTCCTTTAGGTTCTTATGACTTTCTAATTAGGATGGATTGGTTGGATCAACACCATGCCATATTGGACTGTCATAAAAAGGGATTCACTTGCCTAGATGAGAAAGAGAATCAAAAAATAGTCCAAGGAATTCCCAGAGTTGTTGCTATTAGAGAAATCTCAACAATACAATTGAAGAAGTGCTACAGAAAAGGTTGTCAATTATTTGCAACACATGTGGAGGAAACACCTATGGATAAGGTGTCAAATATCAAAGATCATGCGGTACTAAAGGAGTTTGAGTATATATTTCAAGAGATACCCAGACTACCTCCGAAAAGAGATATAGACTTCTCAGTAAATTTGATGCCTGGAGTAGCTCTAGTGTCAAAATATCCCTACAGAATGAGTACACCAGAGTTGAAAGAGTTGTAATTACAGCTTGAAGAGCTTTTGAAGAAGGGGTACATATGCCTAAGTGTGTCACCTTGGGGTTCCTCAGTCCTGTTCATGAAGAAGAAGGATGGGATGTTGATATTGTGTATCGATTTTAGACAATTGAACAAAGTAAATGTAAAGAACAAATACCCTCTGCCAAGGATTGATGACCTCTTCGATCAGTCGAAGGATGCAAATATATTTTCGAAGATAGCCCTTAGGTCGAGATATCATCAGGTAAGGATAAAATATGAAGACATCAGCAAGACCTCCTTTAGAACAAGGTATGGTCATTACGAGTTCACAGTGGTGTTGTTTGGGTTGTTGAATGCACCCGTTGTTTTTATGTGCCCGATGAATGGTGTATTTAGGGACTATCTAAACAAGTTTGTCATAGTCTTCCTCGATGAAATTTTGGTATATTCTAAGTCTTAGGAAGAGCATTAAGAACATCTTAGGATGGTGTTGCAAGTGCTAAGAGAGCACTCATTGTATGCCAAGTTTAGAAAATGCTCGTCTTATTAGGAGCAGGTCCATTACTTGGGGCATATTATTTCGAAGGAAGGGATAGTTGTAGATCCTAGGAAGATTGAGGCCATTAGAGAATGGTCAACACCAAAGAATGTGATAGAAGTCATATCCTTCATGGGTCTAGTTGGATATTATAGAAGGTTTATCGCAGGGTTCTCGAGGATAGCTCACCCTATCTCTTCCTTGCAAAGGAAGGAGAAAAAGTTTTAGTGGATAGATGATTGTGAGAAAATATTTCAACAATTGAAGCAACTATTAACCAGTGCTCCAATCTTAAGGATTGTAGATCCAAACAAAGATTTTGTGGTGTGCACTAATGCATGAAAAGAAGGACTGGGAGGAGTCCTTCGTTAGAATGGATTCGTAATCTGTTATGAATCCAAAAAGTTGAAAGAGCATGAAAGGAACTCTGCAACACATCATTTGGAGTTGGCAGCCATAGTTTATGCTTTAAAGAAATGGAGTCATTACCTCATGGGAAGGAGGTTCAAACCGAGAACAGACCATAACGGTCTGAAGTATTTGTTTGACCATCCAACCTTGAATGCTAGGCAGAGTAGGTGGTTGGAGTTTCTCTATGAATACGATTTTGATATCAAGCATATCAAAGGGAAGGAGAATAAATTGGTTGATACTCTCAGTAGGAGAGTACACGAATTACATGCTAAATCCATTAGCATGTTCCAAACTAATATAAAGGGAAGAATTTCAGAGGTTGCAAATACATATTTGCAGTACAAGGATTTGGTAGAAAAGCTACAACAAGGTAAGATGCCACAAAAAGTGGAGAATTATAAATTGGAAACCGATGGAACACTTCTTTACAAGAACATAATTTATGTACCTAATTTCCAGGACGTAAAACTTATGATTTTGCATGAAATGTATAATGTGCCTTATGCAGGGCACCCTGGATATCAAAAAACTGTAGCAGCAGTCAAGAGCCATTAATTTTGGCCATGTATGAAGAAAAAGTTTGTTGAACACATCACCAGATGTATGGAGTGCCAGAAGGTTAAAGCTGAGTAGGCACCCAACAGGGTTGCTACAACCTTTATCCATTCCTAAGTGGAAGTGGGAAGTAGTGACAATGGATTTCATCATCGGGTTGCCTAGAACCGACAATCAACATGATTCAATCATGGTGGTGGTGGATAATCTTATGAAATCTGCCCATTTCATTTTGTTAAATACTACTGACAAGGCAGTGGATGTTGCTGACATCTTTATGAAGGAAGTGGGATGATTGCACGAAATTTCCAAGACAATTGTGTCTGACAGAGACTCGAAATTTACTTTAAATTTCTGGAAGGGGTTGTTCAAAGGATTCAAAACGAATCTGAATTTTAGCATAGCTTATCTTCCAGAGTCTGATGGACATACCAAGAGGGTGAACAAAGTAATAGAAGAGACACTACGGATGTATGTGATGGACAAACCATTGAAATGGGAAGACTCCTACACTTCGTAGAATTTACCTATAATAATGGGTATCAAGCATCATTGAAGATGAGCCCATTTGAATCACTTTATGGAAAAAAGTGCAATACTCCAGTAAGTTGGGATAATCTAGCTGATAAGGAAGTGGTTGGGTCAGAGTTGCTCAAGGAAATGGAAGAACATATGCTAAAAATTAAGCAGAATTTAAAGGCTACCCAAGACATGCAAAAAAGTTATGCTGATAGGAACAGAACCCACAGAGAGTTCAAAGTGGGTGACAATGTTTTCCTGAAAGTAAAATTCGATACAATTTCCCTGAAGATGGGAAACTGCGCCAAGTTGGCAGCTAGATTTTGTGGGCCATTTGAAATCCTAGAAAGGATTGGGTCAGTTTCATACATGCTTGCATTACCTGCATCCATGAGTATACATAAGGTGTTTCATGTTTCATTACATAAGAAATATATACCTAATGCTAATCATGTAATTGATTGGAATGTGATTCAGGTGGAGCAAGAAGGTGTCCTGCAAGTGCATCCTATTCACATATTGGACCAGAAAAGAAAATAGCTCTGGAATCAAACCATAGGGATTGTAAAGGTCTAGTGGACCTGGTACAGTCATGAGGATGAAACATCAGAGGATGAGGATGCTATGCGAGCAGAATACCTACATCTTTTTGAAGATTTTGAAAAATCTTGTTGATGTTGTGTGAAAGTTGCACTGAGGACAATGCAAAAATAAGGGGAGGGGATTGTAATATCCCCAAGGACGAGCCATGTTGTAATCATGTTTATGAATTGTAAATCATGTTTTGTAGGTTGGTGAGCTGAGTATTGATAAGCTGGTAGACTTATGTGTTTATTAGGCCAAAGAGCCTACATATTAAGGCCAAAAGTCTATTTTTGTATATGTATTATGCAGAACATTAATAAAAATATAAACATCATTGCATGTAATCTGACCACGAAGAAAGAGTGATGGGGGACTAAGATTCCATAGAGTGGGTAAGGGAAAAGGGTTTGAAAGGTTGGAAGGAGAAGCTAAGTGTTGAGCCTAGGGGCTAATATTAGGGGCTTAATTCCTTGGGAATAATAATTTTTTATTATTCCAAAAGCTATGTGACAAAACATGTTTTTATCCTAAGTTCCTAGAAGGGGAAACATGTGCAAAAGGGAACATAGGCTGATGGAGCACATGCAGCCTCATGGGTGACATGTGTTGGCCCTGGCACATGCAATTTAACCCAAAGATTGAGTCGTGGAGAGGGTTCATCCTCCATTTTTCCATGAGCTGTCTGAACCGTGAGAGTCTGGGAGGTCCTTCGTTGTTGCGTCCGTGCTACCAGTTTCCAAATCCTCTGTATAAAAACCATTTTCCTCTTCTTTGGAACCTCTATTGTTTTTACCCTCACATAATTCTGAGAACCAAAACCGATGAATTGTTTTGTGTCTTCTGTGGAGCCCAACATCAGGGAAATCGCCTATGCATGTTGTTTCTAGCATCTGGCCATTGCCATTTTCGTACCTATGCCCATCTACTGTTCTGACTGCCATTCTTATGTGAATGAGTGCTCAACCATGGTTGTGGCCATTTCTTGTTTTCCACACCCCGTTTTATTGTTTCTTATTTCACCCGTGAGTTGACTAAAATTTGTTGATGTTGTTATCATCTTGAACTTGTGGGAATTGAGTTGAAGACTTGTTGAATAACCGGGTTGTCAGGCCCATGGTAGAAGAGGTTGGTGGTCAGGCCTATGAGCATCTCTCTCCAGGTGAGAGAGCTTGCTGGGAAGTGGTTTTCTCCCAGAGTGAGTCCATCACCAGCTACAGAGCTCCTAGAATTCCTAATCCATCCTGTTGTCGAGGCTTAGAGAGGGAGGTAAAGCATCAATGAACTGTTCTTTTGAAGGTGTATACTCACAGGTGAAAAGGGCATGTGGGGAATGAGATTCCATTAGTAGTGGGTGTAAGAGGGCTCCTAGGGAGAATCCTTCTGGTTGCTCTGTGCAATTTTCCTGTAACCTTAACCTAGCCTAGGATTCCCTTGCCTTAGGTGGAGCTTAGTCCCAGCTCGGGGGTGACCCGCTATTGAGCGTGATGAGCAGTGAGGTCTAAGGCTAGGAGGTTCGTGGAAGGTCTGCACGTGGTTGGTGGAGTTACTACAATTTCAAATATAAGTATATACATGTGTTTAAATTCAATTTTTAAATGCATGTCTGTGATGCTCGCAATATTATCATGTATTCTGTTGCGATGATGTTTACTTTTGATTGAATAATTTTGTATGTTAGCAGTAATTGTATGTTTACTCTGTTAAGCCATTTCATTTTATTTATATACATAATATATAAGTATGAGAATGTTTTCGTGTAGTAGTGTTTCCCGACAAGGGGGTTGATGGCCAAGGGCGTTACAACGATTTTGGTCGAGCCTCCTCAATCACTAATGAGCGTAACAAAGCTATTTCCTTATAGTGCCACCCCTATGCAGCAATTTTGGTTGAACCTCATCACCTATTGGTAGTGGGAACGAGTTGGAATCGTGCCATATCGATAGTGGAACCTCGTTTATGTACTACCCTACCCTATCGGTTGAACCTCATAATCCATTTTTGTTTTGTACTAGTGTGTGTAGGTAGGAACCATATTATGTACATAGAGTGAGTAAAGTAGGTAAAGAAGTACGAGTATTGACTTATTATGGTATTGCAATAAGACCACCCTATGAAAATTATCCTTCCTCTAAGCTATGGAAGTGGGCGAGGGTGAAAGAATGTATCATATGATTGGTGTATACATTAACTAAGGAATATTTTCATATTCAATTAATTAGGTATCATCCCGGTAATCAGAAGTCGCATGCAAACTTCTGGCCTGGACCCAACCTCGACAACACAACAAGCCTCTTGAGACAATTACTCTTCTTATTGTATTATTGGTTGGCTAATTCTCCATATGAAAATTGGTGGTTGTTTGTAGGACCCTGCCCTTAAGAAAGGAAATGACCCTTTTCACACTAGAGTGAGTTCCCTGGAGTAAAGGCCTTAGAAGAGACCACACCTTCTTAATCAGTGGTGCCCCCCCATCCTTCTTCTCTGTTAGTGGTGAGGTGTCCTCCATCCAATGTTGGAAGTGGGCCCTATGAAATGGAATACTGTACCTACCCTCTATTGGGTCTGTTGGCTTGAAAGGTTTGATAGATCTTGCCCTTCATAAGGAAAAGGGGAATTATTTAATAAACATCTAGGAATGGGTGTGGATAAACACCTATCTTACCTAGGTCTCCTGTTGTAGGTAGGGAGAAGGTAGGTAGAGTAGTAAACCCCATTGGATAGAAGAGTTAAGGCCATAATAGAGTTTAGTTTAGTTATTGACACTTAGATTGAATCCCCTGACATCAACTATGCACCATCTATTGGATTTTATTGGAAGTTACTAGTGGAATGGGGGGCCTATTGATTCATAGAAAGACAACAATAATTGTATTAGCAGTGGAGTAGTAGCTTGGGAATAGCGGAGAATAGCGTATTAGTCTCCCATGGATATTATTCCCAATAGGAGATACCTAGGAGGAGGTGTATGAGGCGGTGCAACACACCCTTAAATATCACAACCTACCTTAACTCTTAACTATTGCAAAGGTTTTTGAATGTACCTATCCATCCCAAAAACCTAAACATGCATGGTAGATTTTTTCAATGAAAGTTGTGACTTAGGTGGTAATGGTAGGTGCTAAGGGGATTACATCACCTGTAGATATGCGAGTTCATATATGAAAAGAAGTCTATCTCTTATTGAACCATTAACATAGAGATCCAGTTGTTATGGTAATTGGTGCACCTCACACGGGGGACTACTCTACTCTGTGCCCTCTGGACAATAGATAGTGAAACTCTTCTAGTTCAGGCCTAGTTCAGTAAGAAGAAAATAGACTTTCATATATCGATGATGAGTGTAAATATGCAAGTGAAACGTAGATATGTGAGATCATATTCAGAAAGGCCAGTGAAGGGTTAGGACATAGATAGATTCCAAGACTCTATGGCAAGGATGGGCTTGCCTGACATAAGGAGGGAGAGGACGTATCGATCGGAAAATTACACGTATCGATGCGAGTATAATAATATATGTATATTGAATTGATAGAGAGAATATCACACTAACCAAGTAACAACATGGATTTGTTTGAACATACATTGAACATAAGGGGGTAAACACCCACCCCCCTCCTTCAGAAGGGGAAATGGGTTTGATCAACCCTCCTCAATAGACACACATTGAACGGGGACACCCTTCTCAAGTCCCTAAGGGGTTGTTCAGCTCAACTGCCCCTATTATATGTATGATATGATAGTGCTTCCCCTATTGGGGAACCTCATGGTGATGCCCCTATGATAGTGGTTTCAGTTGAACCTCATCACCACCTATCAGTTGAACCTCATCATCTGTGCTCACTAGAGTGTGTAAGAACCACCATGTTACGTACATAGAGTGGGTAAAGCAGTATTGAAGGAATAGTAATTTCACACCCATAATATCCTATATAATTCAAATAATGGATGTGTAATGAATGTCTCATTCAAGTTGAGATGGGGTAACTTATCATGTCCTTCCTATTGACTATCTTCCTATCGACTAAGTAGTAAGTGTCAACGTAAGTGGGCATGGATGAAAGGGCATCCCCTTATCATATAGAAAATTATGAAAAAGGTGCAAATCCGCTTTCCCGACAAAAGGAGGGAAACGAATGTGGAAGAAAGAAATCCATTTATTATGTTCCCTAATGATGTGGTTGGAATTCCTCCAACCCATCCAAATGAGGTTGTGACCATGGAAAAAATCCAAATGAGAATGTTTTTATGAAATATGCCCCAACAAAACTAACATGGATTCAATTCAAGTTGTTATGTATTTAGGGAATGGGTAGGTACTAAGAGGAGGGTAACACCACATATTGTACTGAAATGGAAAAGTTCAACGACCCCAAACATGGAATGGGGATTATTCCTCATTGAAGCCCAACCACACTATGGGAATTCATTATTCAGATTAAAGCTACTAGGACACACTACTACGATTAAACATAGGAAAGTACGTCTCGATGCGAGATCATATATTATTGATATTGGATTAATCTCATTGGGTTATTCTCACTATTAACAACTGGTAATTGGCACCACCCACCTCCTAGGGATCTACCCATTGGGTGATAGTGACTTCTTCCCATGGGACTATTGGCTATCTATACCTATTGAAAAATGGAATGGAAGAAGGGTCCTCAAGGGGGGGTAGAAAGATAGTCGAGTTCTTGAGGGAAAGAAATCAAGGGATGTAACACCTCACTACCTGAGCTAGCCCCACAAACTGTTTTGAGCCCGACACACCACTTGGCCCGACAATATTAGGATGAACAGGTAGGAAAGAAAGTCGTTATCGGGATGAATAGGCTAGAGATTCTTCTTTCAAGCAAGCAGATGAAGTGCAAGAACCGAGAACCCAAGCTTGGACAAGCACATGATGAAAGTAAGTGCAAGAACCGAGAACCACCCGGACATTATTAGGATGCATGCACTTTATAATAACCAAGAACCTCATATATAGAAAGTGAATAGAAATGAATGGTTGTATTTCGATGTTATAGGTTTCTAGTCGGCTGTAAGAGTAACACTTTAGATCTAGTTATTTCTTTCGAAATGAGGGACAGAGTCACTCGACCTAAAGGGAGAGGAAAATGAACTTCCATCCAGGCAAGTTATGAAACCGCCCATAGTGGAGGATTTTGGTTGAAGAACCCACTAAAGAAAGTAAGTCATAGTAGCCCAAGGAGATTCGACACTATCCTATTCTTTCAAATAGGCAGAGATGGAACATTTTCATGCTCCTATATGGGGGGATGCACTGCACGGATGGGCTTTTATACTCGACTGGGATACTTGGATTGACTCATTGGATTGGCTCCCCGGCTACTCAGCTTGGATTTACGATTCATAACATTTTAAGAAATGAATATGCATTACTTACGATGCACCTTAGGATCTTCAATGGACAGACACAAACAAGGTTTCATTCTTGCTAGGAAGGGGATGCCAGTCAGGAAAGTAGCTTGGTGGTGTGTTTCTCGTATAATGATTGATCGAAGGGCCATTCTTCTGAGAGGGGTGCCAAAAATGACAAGATTCTGAGATAGGTTCCAACGGACTAACATTCTTCGAGAGGGGTGCCAATCAACAGACAAATGAAGACTACTTAGGAAACCTAGACCCTGATCATAAACCCTTGAACTAGACCTAGACCCAAAAAAACATATCCCATGACCTGCTATTGTGACCTCACTTACCAATACGGAACACGAGTTATTACTTCAACTAGATTCCATTACAATGCATTACTTACGATGCAACTACTTAAGGATGCCAGACACATTGTGATTTCATTTAGTGCCAGTAAGGGAGGTGAGCGGTTGGGTCTAGGCCCCTCTATCCCTGGTTGCTAGTTGGCTAGGCTCTGGTGGAGTGTAGGTGGGTCTAGGTTAGTCGGTCTTGGTGGGATGGTATAGGTGGTACAATCCTATTGGAGTGAAGCATACTGTAGAGTAGTTGGTGGGCATACCTTGCCTGGTGGTGGGACTGGAATTCCTATACTGGTAGGATTGTACTGATTGTCCTGTCCTGATTGTATAGGGTGTTTTGTACTCGCGTAACTGGTGTGTCTAGGTCCCTAGGCCCTCCCTGTTGGTGTACTGGTGTAGGTGGGTTGTTGTTCAACTGGGATATATTGATCAATCGAAAATCAATCTAATAAATCTATCGAGCAAGAAGCACGTAAGTAATATAATCCCGTCATTTCTTTCATATCCCAGCCCCAGGTTAAAAACTAGCTGATGGGTTCGACCAACTCTCCATACATGCATAAATACAACTAGTTCCAGCTAACAAGATCCTACCCTAGTTCCCAAGCCCTATCTCTGCACCCATCAAATCATAGAGAAACTTCATGAAAAGGCAATCTTAAGTAATGAAAAATCCCTTTGATTCCCGCTGACGTAGATTTCCTATCGGACCCTAAAAATATTCAAATGGCCTGAACGAAAACATCAAATGAGGGACTCTTCCGAGGTACGAGGGGGAGGAGGTTTTCGAAACTTGGTGCCTTCCCCGAACTGCCATTGATCAATCAATCAAGTTAATCAATCAAATCCTTCCCATCGACATGTCTGTTGTCCACCATCCTGTTGTGCCCCCCTCTAAGAAGACCAATCAGTTCAAAATCCAATCCAATCAGTCTCAAATGAAATGCTCATAAGTAACCAACATGTCTTCTTCCTGTTTCTAGTCGAGTAGGCAAGTTGAGTAGTACCCCAAGCCAGGTAGGAACCTTCTTGTGTTCATCTGGGGTAAGGTTGGAGGGTTGTGGTTGTTGTCGAGGTTGATTTCTAGATAGAGGTCTCGTTCTAGATCGAGGGATCCGGTTATTTCTAGGTCTTTGGTATAGGTTTAGTTATAGGTATATGATTCTTTCTTCGTCGGGAGGGTTCTTTTGTTACGCCTGGGGCCCTTTCGACTATCTCTTGGGTGATTTCATCAAACCCCAAAAGAAAGCACCAAGGCGCTTAAGATAAAAGAAATTGATTCCATCCATCCAGCCCATCATAGGAGAACATCATGAAATGGTCATGGGAGCTAGACCTGCATGGACTATGAAGATTTATTTTCAAGGGGTTGGAAATGTTCTATGCCATTTTCTAAACCGGGATTGAGTTCTTCAGCCGAATCTTTGTTAATTCAAAGTTGCAAATAGTAAAAATGTTTCTTCAAAAAATTGTGATGTTAAAATAGTAATATGATTCTTTCCATTCGTCAATGTCACGATGTGTGAAACTGATTTTTGAGAGCATAAATTTCACACAGTAAAAGTGACTTGTAACTCCAATGCGATTTTTACATACCAAAGAGATCGGGTGATTTTCTTAACGTTATCTCAATAGAGGACTCAATTATCTCTCCTGCTCGAATATTTCAGAGAATGATAAACATCAGCTATAAGTCCAACCGTAATTCCTACCCACCAAAAAGATCATGAAATATTTGGGACTATAAAATGCTCATAATAAACGTATAAATGTGAGCGGTGACTCCTTCCCTAATTTTGATCAATAAAAAAGATGGACTCCTACCTAATTTCGATCAACAAAAAAGATAACGTGAATTAGGAGTTCACCTTAAGAATATATATTTCTTTTTAAGATATCACATGTTCAAATTCAGAGAGTAACGTATGTATATCTCTGTAAATTTTACTAATAAAATCATTGGATAGAGGAGATTTCAGTTTGGGAGTAACCTTAAAAATAATTACACCGAAAGGTGTATACCTATTGGAGATGGGCACACTTAATCACCTTTTAATCTAAAATTCTAATCTGATGGCTAACAATTGAAAATGTTGGAGTATTTTTAGTCGTCCTCCCAAATCAATGAATGTGATTTACTCTTCATAACTTCCTTGTATTTTTGAATGCATCATTTAACTTGTTTATTTTTTAACATTTACCTAATTATATTAAGAAATTACTGTACCACCATATGATTGCCACGTTTAACTGATTAACCTTTGGAATTACCACATTTCATATTAACTTTTGGATTTCCTCATCTCTATGTGCGTTTCAATTCACCAGAGTGTTGTCCGTCAAGATAACTTTCGGCGTTCACCAGCCGCAACACTAGCCACTTTGCGACTGTGCTAGTTACACCGAAAGGCGTATACCTATTGAAAATGGACACATTTAATAGGTTTTTAGTGCTTAATCAATTTTGTATGGACAAGATTAAATATTGATGGATTATTCTTAGTTAAATCCATCAGTTTACATGTTTATTTTTTTCCTTTTACTTGATCATATTTAAAATTTACTATGGTGGCTAAGTGATTGCCACGTCCCAATGATTAACAAAAAATAAAGTTTTGTTAGAGAGTGGAGAGATGTGAATCTGGAACGCAACGATTTAATATTTACCAATTTACCTAATTCTTTCATTTTATGACTGCGTGTGTTTCATTTTCTGGGCCATATGGAGATGGAGATTTGCGTCGTTTTATTTTCTGGGCCATATGGAGACTTGCGTCCTTCTCCAGGTGTTAGAACGAGAAGCCGATGTAGCCCTAGTGATTATAATAGGCGCAAACACTCCCCAACCCAGATTATAGACGCAATTGGTACTTCCAGTAGAAGTGAAAAGCAGGTACTTCCAGTAGAAGCGAGAACACGTCCTATGATTGCCTCCGGAATTGCCCCTCAATCCATTGATCAGATCAGAATCATACAGTAGCACAACACCAAGCGACTGGAACATTTGTGTAAGCTTTCACGAAGCTAGGATTCATTATTTAATTTTTACAGGAATCACTGTACAATTCTTCTTTAATGTTATACCCGAGAAATTTTATAGCGTGGGCTGTTCCATTAAGAATTTAAATGCATTTTTGTCATTTTATGAACATAAATTGGAACTCAAGGTGGTGAAACCTTTCGGCATTCACCAACCACAAGTTTGCGGTTGTGCTAGTATATATATATATATATATATACAATTAATGACCTTTTAATTATAAAAACTAATCTTATGGCTAGCAATTGAAGATGTTGACATATTCAATATTTTACTACCATTATTAGTGATTGCCACATTTACCTAATTAACAAAGATTCAAATTCAATTACTTCAATAAGTCTTTCAACTTTCATCAACCACAATCATGTAGTTGTGCTAGTTGACCCAAATATTTTTTTTAGTCAAGCACCGGCCCAAGAGATTTATGCATACCATCTCAATTAATCTATGTACATTTGAAGCTTTACTTATGGAATGTTACACACCCTCATCCCTATGCATACCATCGAAATTAATTTATGCAATACATGGAAAAAGCCAGCGTTTCACTTGGCTATCCAGCCTACGTTCTTGTCCTTCCTTCTACAGCAGCAGCTCCCGATTCCTTCAAGGAAAAATTACTTCAGGAATTCAAGGATATCGGCATTCATATTCTTCAAGTAAGTGAATATTCAATGTTATTCCGGATATGTTCGTTTGATATTGTCTGTTTCTTGTCATATTTGGATTCAAATACTATTTATTATGAGCTAATGGATTTGGGATTGCTCTTGCGGTGGTCTGAAAAGGGATCTTTAGATGACCACAAAAGTCTTGTGGATGCAATCAAACAAGTAGACGTAGTAATATCGACAGTCGCCATTCCTCAGCATTTGGATCAGTTTAATATCATAAAGGCCATTAAGGATGTTGGAATTGAAAATATAAAGGTATATACACCACCATACACAATATTCCATTTTAAAATATGCTCATCAGTAAATCGGATATACTTAAAATATGTGCCTCTTATAATTGGTTTTATAAGATAAATAAATCTTAAAAACTGAACCAGGTTAGTCGCCATGGCTTGTCTTCATATTTAAATGATTCTAAAGCCTGCGACGATGAGGTATTTGAATTAGATCTTTTTTTATATCTATATCCATTAGTGTAAATGGTTGTTATTTTCATTTTTTTAAGCAGAGGTTCGTACCCTCAGAGTTTGGTAATGAGGTCGACAGCGTAGAAGCTCTCCGTCCTTTTCAGAGAGTTTGTGACGATATAAAAAACATTCGCAGGGCCATTGAAGAAGATGAGGGCATTCCATTCACCTTCTTTTCTGCAAATACTTATGCCTCGTATTTTGTTTATTATTTCTTTCATCCCCGTAAAAAACGACAGCCAGAGGAAGTTTGATAAATTGTGAAGAAAGAAATGCAGAGAGAAAGAATAGAACAGAAAATAGTATATTAGAATGTATGAAGAACTGAAGAGATTACAATGCAATGGGAAATAGCTGAGCTAAATAGGCTCAAGCAATACAAGAATAGAAAGTACATCTGGCCAGGACAACTAGCAGTGTATAGTCAGACTGTTGAGGTTACATTATATTTAACACTCCCTCTTAAACTCAACAGTTACAAACATCCGCACTGATTATGCCTAAGTGCTGTCTCTGAAAATCAAAAACTGACTTTGCTAGTGGGTTTGTAAAGATATCAACAAACTGATCTCGAGAACCACAAAATTGTAGTGCAATATCACCATTATTGACTAGCTCGCGTATGAAATGAAAATGAGTGTCAATGTGTTTGCTTTTCTTGTGAAACACATGATTTTTGGATAAAACAATTACTGAAGTATTATCACAGAAAATAGGAGTTGGATCCTTTTCTGTATGTGACATATCTTTCAATATTCTTCTCAGCCATACAGCTTGACAAGAAGCTGAGGTAGTAGCGACATACTCTGCCTCTGCAGAATATATTGATACAATTGGCTGCTTCTTTGATGCCCATGAAATCAGGTTCGTGCCCAGTTGAAAAATATGTCAATATGTGCTTTTCTTGTCATCTAGGTTGCTTGCAAAATCATTGTCTATGTAACTAGAGAGTTGATTACTATCAGATGTAGTGTACCATAAGCTGAAATTGAGAGTTCCTGCTACATATCTCAAAATTCATTTTTTCATTTTCCAGTGCGAATCTTTGGGGGATTCCATGAATCTGGAAACAAGGTTGGCCGTATACATAATATCAGGCCTAGTTGTTGTAAGATACAACAAAGTGCCTACTAAAATTTTATATAAAGTAGAGTCCACTATAGGACCTTCATCATTCTTACTCAACTTTGTGCCTAAAGGTATGGGAGTTTCTGCTAGATTGCATCCTTCCATGCGAAATCTTTTGATGATGTCTGTTGCATACTTTTGTTGACAGAAAAAAATGCCTTTGGTTGATTGATTAACCTCAATCCCTAAAAAATATTTTATGATGCCAAGATCTGTCATCTCAAACTCAGATTGCATGGCATGTTTAAAATCTGTTAACTCAAGATTTCTTGTATAGATCATGTCATCAACATATAAACATACAATTAGAATTTTACCGTGCTGATCTGTTTTGGTGTAAAGAGTTGGCTCATTTTGGCTTCTGTTGAGACCACTTTTTATCAGATAAGTGTCAATTATGTTGTACCAAGCTCTTGGAGCTTGCCTTAATCCATACAAGGCTTTCTTCAATCAATATACTTTGGCTGGGTGCTCTTGGACTTCAAATCTAGGTGGCTGATCGACATAAACTTCTTCTTCTAAAAAACCATTCAGGAATGTTGACTTTACATCCATCTGGTCTACATGCCATTTGTGTTGGGATGATATGGCTACTAGAGTCCTTACAGTGTCTAATATTGCTACTGGAGAAAAAGTTTCACCATAATCAGTACCTGGTTGTTGTGAGAATCCTTTGGCAACAAGTCTTGCCTTATGCTTTTCAATCTTCCCTTTTTCATTGAGTTTAGTTTTGTAAACCCACTTGACACCAATACTCTTCTTGTGAGTTGGCAAATCAATAAGATCCCATGTCTTGTTCTTCTCAATGGAGTCAATTTCTTGGTTCATGGCTTGAACCCAATGTGGCTCCTTAGTTGCTTCCTTAAAAAATGTAGGTTGACATGACATTAAGAAAAAATGTTGTGTTGTTCAAAGTCATCCAACTGTTGATGGATTTCTCTCAAACTTCGAGTTCTCTGATTTTGTGGTTCAGAGAATGATTCTCTGCTGGAAGTTGAGTTATCCTATGAGTGTTCAGGTTGTCTTTGTACTTGCAATCTTGGAAGAATAGTTTGAGGTATTTGCTGTCCTAAATTTTCTGTGTTTTCATAACTTGGCAGCAATGGATTTTGACTGTCCATCTGCTGATTTTTTGAATCATTCCAGAATTGATTTTCCAGAAATTTTATGTCTCTGCTGAGAATTAATTTCTTGGTGATTGGATTGTAAATCCTGTAAGCTTTAGATGTTTCACTATAGCCAGTGAAAATACATTTCTCACTTCTGTCATCAAGTTTCTTCCTTAATTCAAAAGGTATGTGAGCATATGTTATGCATCCAAATGTTCTTAGATGCGCTACATTGAGCTTTATCCCACTCCATGCTTCTTGGGGAACTTTCATCTTTAGACTTGTGGTTGGTGATCTATTCAAGAGATAAACAGAGCATGCTACTACTTCAACCCAAAAAATGTTTGACAAACATTTCTCTTTGAGAAGTGTTCTTGCCATATTCATTATTGTCTAATTTTTCCTTTCATCCACTCCATTCTGCTGTGGAGTATATCTGGCTATTGTTTTCATGATAAAACCTTGTGATTTGCATAAATTTGCAAATTCTCTGGAGTTGTATTCTCTTCCTCCATCTGACCTGAGTGCTTTGACATATTTGCCACTCTGTTTTTCAGCTTCTGCCTTGAATTCTTTGAATTTTGCAAAAGTTTCATACTTGTGTTTGAGAAAATAGATCCATATTTTTCTGCTGAAATCATCAATAAACGTTAGAAAGTAAAAACTTCCACCTATTAAATCTTTTTGCATTGGTCCACATAGGTAAGTGTGAACAAGTTCAAGATGTTGTTTGGCTTGATTTGATGACTGTGGAAAACTAGTTCTCTTGTGTTTTCCAAGTATGCAAGACTCACATGGGGGAATTTGCTCTTTAAAGATAGGTAGACCTTTGACCATGGAGTTTTTCTGAAGAAGACTTAGAATTTGAAACGGTAGATGTCCAAATCTTGTATGACAAACCATTGTTTCATTCAGGGTTGATGCACTCTGTGCATATGGTTGACTCAGATTTGCAGTTTTGAGGGTAAGGGGAAACATCCTATTTGGAGTCATAAGGATTTCAGAAATTTATTTTTTGCTGGGTTTTTTATCATAAATTTTGCAAGATGCTCCCTCAAAAAGTACCTTATAGCCATGTTGAATGATTTGTCCTACACTTAGTAAATTATGTTTCAGATCTGGAACATGATAGACATTGTTTATATCTTTCTTTACATTCTGTTTAGTAAGAATAGGAACAATTCCTTTTCCTTTAACCTTGACTAAGTAATCATTTCCAAGTGTAATATTCGATGAGATTGAAGAATCAATGGATGAAAGTAAATCTTTGTTACTTGTCATGTGATTGCTGCATCCACTGTCCAACAACTAGAGATCTTTAGGTTGTTCTTCAGTCTTGTGGAATGACAGAAACATACCTCATGAGGTTTCTCCCGTATGATTTGACACATGTGCTTTTCCTGACAGATGATCTGCTTGCTTCTTTCTACATTCAGATTCATAGTGCCCATACTTTTTGTAGTAATAGCATTGTATACTTGATTTGTCATTTGATCTTCCCCCTCTGCCTCTTTGAGGCTGGAAATTCTGATGTTGATTTTGTTGTTGTTGCCTTTGACTTTGAAAATTTTGATTTGGATATTGTTGTCTGTTACCTCCACTGGAGTGAGGGTTACTTTGATTGCTCCCTCTTCCTTGGTGACCTCTGCTTATTCCTCTTGCTTTCCCTCTATTGAAGGAGAATTGATTTTTGAAATCATTGGAGATTGACTCATCTGTGAGATGCAGTCTGGTCTCATGTGTCACCAGAGAACCGATTAATTCATCTGTTGAGAACCTTGACAGATCCTTGGATTCAAGGATTGTTGTTACAAACATTTCAAATTTCTTTGGTAAACTTCTGAGAATTTTCTCAACAATGCGTTGATCAGTGATGGTTTCACTAGTCAATCTGATCTGGTTCACGATGCCCATGACTTTGGTCATGAACTGATCCACATTTTCAGACTCTATCATCCTTAGAGTCTCGAATTGCATCCTCAAGGTCTGTAGTTTAACTATTTTGACCCTGTCATTTCCTTGATAGGAAGATTTAAGGATGTCCCAGGCCTGTTTTGAAGTACTAGTGCCTGTGGTTTTCGAAAAAGTCAAATCATCCACAGAATTTTGAATCTAGAATTTTGCTTTATTTTCAACAACTCAGTGTTGCTTGAGCAATTCTCTGCGGATTTGTCATGGAAGAAAGGGCAACTGGATCTGGTTCCACATATCCAAGATCCACTGGATTCCAACACTCTTGTGCTTGCAAGAAGGATCTCATTCAAAGAGACCAAAACTCGTAATTCTTTCCCAGAAGAATCGGACCCTGAGTTGGTCCTAAACAGCTAGACGACGCCATTTTTATTTTTTTTTTTAATTTGCATTGAAAACAGAGGGAAATTTTTTGTATTTTACCTCTGATCACAGAAACGCCAATTTGTTGATGGCCAAAAAGATCTTATCGGCCTTGAATTGGCCTTTGTCACGGTGCAATGTGACAACGCGCCTTGTGTTAAAGCGCTATGAGATTTTTCGGTTCTTTGTCTTTCAAATTGCCGAAATGCGAAATTCACCTTTGGACAATTTAACGGTCCAGATCTTCTTGTGATATGATGGTCCATATCTTATCTGAATATCACGAATCGAGACTTCGTGAACCCTGATGATGAGCTCTTCTGACTCCTCGATTCCCCGATCTTCGATTTACCGATGGCGCTTTCCTTTCGGGACTTTCCCGATTCCTTTGATCTCCGCCACACATCCCAACAGATGGACGACTCAAGTCTGCTTCAGGGGTTTCACTGTAGAGATTACCGACCCCTCGTTTGACGTCAGATGGGCCCCAAAATGGATCTTTCCTCCTGTTGGGATTTCGGACTTCGCAGTTTCAAAATGCTCCTGTTTTTTATCCTTAGTATTCGTGAAACTCCTAATCCAGATGTGCCGATGGCCCTTTCCTTTTCGGGACTTTTCATGAGTCCTCATATTTATGCCACGCGTCCCCTCAAGATGGATGGTCCTCGTCGTTTCATGATTTCGTGATTTGCGACGCCAAAATTTCTGTCAACTTGAGAACTCCGGTTGCCGAAACGCCGACGGTTTCCTTGATGTCCACCACGTGTCCAAACAAATGGACGGCTGAGATCTGATCGCTATTTCGAGAATCACGATTTTGTGAGTTTTGAACTTGTGTTGCAACGATCTTTCAAAATCGCGAACTCCGAAATGCCAATTTGATGGCACTCGTATCTGCTGTCACCTGTCCTCTGAGATGGATGGCTCACAATCCTCTCAGGATTTCGTGATACGTGATGTCGGGATTTCACGTATCGAAGTTTTGGAGAGCAGTCTCCTTTGCTCATCCAACTCCCGATTCCCGAGTTTGCGATGGGAGAGATTGACGACTCATGATCTTTCCTGATCCAATGGTCCAAAATGACTCGTGATTTCACGATTCGTGAATTCTCACGACATGTCTTCTAACCTTTACACATTGCGAGTTAGTGAAATGCTGAGATCTCGCCACGTGTTTCTTGATATATGGTCAAGATGATGTCAGGATTTGGCGACTTCACAAGTCGAAAATTTCTCCTTGGCGCTATAGAGGACTAAACCTTGTGCACTTTCTCGCTGATCCAACGACTGTCGAGCCTCTGCGCAAGATCTATCAACTGAAACTCTTTCACCTTCTTCGCGCTCTCTTCGTCCCTTCTAAATTGGTTTCCTGCTTAAGATCCATTCGCAAGACGAATCTTACGGCCTCAATGGCTTTTCTTTTCACATGAGATGCGTTCTTTTCTCTTGTGGAAGAAATATTCATGAATCTTTCAAATATTTGAAAGAAATGCACGGATTCTTTGATCACTGCTTCAATCTTTGACAGATTTAAGCAAATTTCAAAAAACTTTAAACGATTCTGCCTTCTGCAGGAATATTTAATGATTTTGAATGAATTCTTTGAGTTTTTTAAATGTGCTTTCGTCCTACAACTCTTCTTCGTGAATCTTGATGATTCTTGAAAAGATTACAAGAATATTTACTGTTTCTTCCTCTGCACTCTCTTCTTCCTCGATCTTTCGAGCGTAGTACGCTCTGCTTCGGCACGTTAGCTTCTTATGCTGATCTTTGAGCGTATGAGCGAACAAATTCCTCGTGGAAGTTTCCTACGAGGATCTTTCAAGAGTATGACAGACACCTCTCCAATCCTTGTGAAAAGACTGTGTCGCGTGCTCTCAAGATCCGTGAAGCTCTACGCTATGAGGATCGTGTTGCTCTCCAGCCTGTGTGAAGATGATTATTACTGAAGCTCTGATACCATGATAAATTGTGAAGCAAGAAATGCAGAGAGAAAGAATAGAACAAAAAACAGTATATTAGAATGTATGAAGAACTGAAGAGATTACAATGCAATGGGAAATAGCTGAGCTAAATAGGCTCAAGCAAGACAAAAATAGAAAGTACAGCTGGCCACGACAACTGGCAGTGTACAGTCAGATTGTTGAGGTTACATTATATTTAACAAAGTTGTCATCTATGGGGATGGTCTCACCAAAGGTTGTGCATCTACCCTATTTTCTTTCCATATGAAATCGCATTGGAATTGCAAACGAAAGAACTATTGATATATACTGGCTGAATGCTACCAGAAAGCTAAAACTAATTACATGGTGATTATGATCTGTAGCATTTATGAACTCAGAAGATGACATTGCAGCCCTGACGATAATGATGGAAAACGATCCCAGAAAAATGAATAAACTGGTGATTTACATGCCACCAGGCAACATAATTAGCCAGAGTGAGGTTGTCTCACTATGGGAAAATAAGACTGGAAGATGTCTCAAGAGAGTTTTTCTGCCGGAAGCCGAGATGGTCAGACTTTCAGAATGTAAGATAATAGTTATCAATTCATTTTTCATCCACGCTTAATCTTTAGACCCGCGATTAACTGCATATTTTAAATATGTAACATGGGATCTATGTCTATGCATCTCTGCCTCGTCCAGATCAAAACATTCCCTTCTCAATTTTGCACAACATTTTTGTTAAGGGAGACCAGACCAACTTTGAGTTTGGAGACCAAGATTTGGAGCTGTGTGAATTGTATCCAGAGTACAAGCACACCACAATAGCTGAATTTCTTTATATCTCCGTTATCGATCCACTTGAAACAAAACTGTTCGAACTATTGTTACATAAATTATACTAAATTTTTTGGATACGTCATAGACCCGCCACATTGCATTTTTTTCTTAAATATTTACATAACATTTATGACAGACTTAAATGTTTACCTAACAGGCTTGGCAACATTGAATGTTTACTTAGCAGGCTTGTTACAATACATTTTCTTTCGTTTTATTTATTTATATGCTTCAGCGCCATTGCTGGTTCACTGGTTCATGCTTGTTTTTTGCATCTCCACTGATTTCTTAATTGTGTGTTGTTGTTGTTCGTGTTATTGCAGTTTGCATGTTTGGGGTTCTGCAACCATTGGAACTACGTCATTCCTGGTGGGTTGGTTGTTTCTTGCTTGTTTATTCGTTGTGTGTTGTTTATTTTTATTTGATTCGACTTTGTAGGGTTCGGGTCCTATGGCTGCAGTTGGGCCTTTTGGTGCTCTTTAACTCGGTTATTATTTGTTGCTTGTTTTTTTTTACCTAGGGTTTGCAATGTTGAGATGTTGCATGCACAGTTGGATCTGTTGTTACATTCTTTTGCAGTGGACTCTCCATAAAATGCTATTAAGATAAAATAACATATAAATTTTTTTTTAGTCGATGTAAATTGCATCTCTTACACGTTGAAGCAGAGTTTGTCGACCTCAAACAATATTTCATAGGTAGCAATGTTTTTTCCATGGTTTATTTCTTACTATGGTTTCATAGTTATGACAACAAGTTTTGCTGTGTGAGCGATATAGTTGTTCTCTCATTTTTTTTTCCCTCTTGTAAACTGCATTTATGGTTCTATAGTTTCTCACGTTTCTGTTGTCATTCCGACCGACCACTGTTCGATTGCATACTTAACCAGTTTTGTGGGCGCGGCTTCGTGGATAGGTGTTATCGAACTATGGAAGCTCGTGTTTGATGTATACATCTTGCACTCAGAACTTATGTGCTCTACAATTCGACCCCACACTCCTTAAAGTCACAACTGTGCTTCTGTCTGTGATGAGTTTGTCTATCTTACCTATGTTTCCATACTTAGTTGAGTTTTCAAAGTTTGGTGGGTTGACGCGTTCCTGGTTCAGAAAATTTAAAAGCATCCGTCCATCCCCACTACCTTCCTCCCTTCCCAATAGACATTAATTATGATTTGAAATGTCACAATCGACGAGACACGTTCGAAAATATTGGCTTTAATAAGCGGAAAGATCGAGGACATCTCCCATTAAAATTAATAGACATGCGAATATTATGGGATCTGGTAATTTATTTTGCCTGCATTTTTAATTTGCAAAAAAAAAATAAAAAAATTGGCTCTTTTGGTTTTCTTAAAGGCTTCGGCATAGTGCACGAATGTGTCACTCACCGAGGCCTTGACGTCATGTCCCTCTTTAATATTGTGCATATCTTAGATGTCAGATTTGAGAATTTGATCGGATATGGGAATGTTAATATGTGATATTAGTCAGTATTCAATGTACATATTCGAAAATATTGGCAATAATAAGAGAAAATTGAGAACATCTGCCATTAAAACGAATTAACAAAAAATATACGGAAGATCATCCAAAGTTTCTTTTAAATACTTGTTGTCGTTTCTCTCTATAACCAAAGAGTTGTGCTTTAGCATGCCTTCGTTCCAATGGTCTTGGTCATGGACATGTAAGACAAATTGAGATGCGATTGAGGCCCAGATGAAAGAAGAGAGATTGGTTTTATGTGACGTGAGCTTTGAATAAAAAAAAAACTGTGTTATTCAACAAAAACTCAGAGAGGAGGAAAAAAAAAGAACAAGTATCTTCTAGTTGGTGTTCTCCGTGTATTCGATGCTTTGGTTGGTTGAAAAGGATTCTTGGGGATTTGTTTGTTGAACTTTTTTGTTTTCTTGGTGGGAGTTGTAATGGATTTTTAGGTCACGTGAAAAATACTTCTTTGTTGAAGTATATACTTTCTTCCAACAACATCGATTTGACAAGTGTATCGATTTTTGTAGATCGCATAAGAATTTATCTTCCTCGGGGCATCGAACTTACCGTGGCTTGCAAAATGGTCTGTGATGTTTGTAAATGATGTGAAATATTGCTCCATTTGCAAATGAAACCAGAGGCAGGTAACATAAACTGTATGGGTGGATAAAACGACGTATTATCACTACAAAAGTTTTTATTTCAAAGTTTGGTGAGCTACTTCTGGGTGTGGTAACCGACTTGACAGAAAGCCATGTTCTTTGTCAAAGTTTGTTCGGTTTCCTCTATATGTAGTTGCAGACTCCACATATTTGGCATCACCTTTGAACATTCCAAACCTTTCTGTGGGCCGCTATATTTTTCACCACTATGATGAAATATATATTCTGATGTGATCTACAACATTTGATACACTTGCCATATCTGTGCTGATGCGTTCTGCAACATTTGATACACTTGCTAGAACTGTGCTGCCTGAAGAAGACATGTACTTCAAGAAAATAACATTTTGCAACTAGTTTTCACATTCCTTCTAATTTACTGTAATAAAACAAAGAAGTTCAACATACAAATCTTCAAGCAGACTTTTCAACCAGACAGATGATCGAATACAGGGAGAATAACAGTTAGAACATACTTGAATTTTTTTCCTTTCCCATAGCTAATGTCACATAAAACGACTCCCTCGAATTTGAGTTTGGCCTGGATCACATTTCTAAGTTGTCTTGGATGTCAATGGTCAGGAAAATTGCAAGGAAAGCACCTTAAATCCCAAGTTTTCGATGGTAGAGGAAAATTAATACTTGAAAAACAATGTAATGTTGAATAACCATCCATTGCAAGCAGGCCATATCTGGACGAGACAAGATATTCAAAAAACTGGGATAGATCTAGTTGAAAATACCAATTAAGTCCAAGACCGGAAATTGATATTCAACTCGTTTTTTATGAATATTTTCGATGTACATATTTTTCTGGCCAGTGGCAGGCCAAATCACAATCATTGTGGCAAATAATCTCTGCTGTATTTTGTAACCCATATTATTTGAATATAAAATCATTACGTTTTTTTTTTTTAAAGTGTTTTCCAATTTCTGGTATTTCTTTTAATTTTATTTTGTACCTTTTTTTCATGTGTGTCGTTAAACATGGACAATAAGATTTTATTTCTGCTCATCACTACTTCAATTTAAATAAAAGGCTACTCTGTTCATTGCTTACATTTTACATTGAAGAATAATTTTTCATAGGCCATACTTGTGTGGCATGAGCCCTATACTTAAAGAAATAATTTGGATGACCCGTCCTGCTTTTATTCGTCAGATCCCATAAATAGAATGAATTAATGACTTGCAACAAGGAAACTCAAGTATTGATGCAATGTTCCTGTTCAATATCTTTCATATATTGCATCTTCTTCTGTTGGAATAAGTATAAACACTTCCTCTTGGGCAAAACTTAGCCAATTATCTCGCCACAGGGTCCCGGGTTTGCGGTATTCAACAACTATGTTCTGTGTTTCGTCATATACATCTTGCAATCAAAGAGCTTCTGTGATCTGCAATTTATGCTTTAACTAGTGATAACTCACCAGGGGTTCAAAAAGCTTCGCATTAATAAAGGAATGTTTGAAGCTACCTTAATTACTTAAATTACACCAAATTTTCATTACATTTAATTTAATTTAGATATTAATGTTTATGGAGAATCGACGTTTTCTCATGTCATTGCAAGGAATACAATATGAATAGATGATAAGGAATTTATCTCGTTGAAACCACAATGCAAATTCATGTTTCTTGTTGTGTTATATACATCTTGCAGTCAAAACTTTCATGGTTTCAATGAAATTTGTGAAATGAAGAGCATCCTACAAATTGGGAGATCATTTGCATTTTAAATAGAAAAAATCCATTGATATATATTACTATGGATACTATTCAAACAAATATCAAAACTTTCTCCAATAATACATATTAATATGAATACTATTAAAATGGATATCAAACCTTTCTCTTGGCCAATACTTAGCCAATTATCTGTCCACCAGGCCCCGGGTTGGCGGTATCCAACACGTATGTCCCCTATTCCATCATATAAATATTGCATCCAAAGAACTTCAGTGATCTGTAGTTTATGCTTTTTCTAGTAAGAACCCACCAAGGGTTCAAAAACATTGCCATTAATAAACAAAAAAAAAGAAGGTTTTTTCGATTGTCAGATACTTATCCCTTTTCCCCTTTTCGTTTTCCCGTCCATTATCATTTTCTGGTTTTATACTTACTCATCTTTCTATGATCGACGGTTCCAGGGTTCGTAGGTTGACATATATTCATCTCCATCTCTATCTTCACATGACGAATCCGATCAATCATTGTTCCTTTGCATACTTAGTCAATTGTATGGTCGTGATTGCCGGACTGGTGCATACGAACTCACCTTTTCTTCTTTTCGCCTGTTATCTCTTTTTGGATATATACTTAGTCACCTTTCTATGATATCAAGTTCTATGGTTGGCGGGATGACATGTCTTCATCTCCATCTATATCCTCACATGATGAATCCAACCGACCGCTGTGAATTTCCATACTTACCCAATTTTATGGCCACCATTGTCGGATTGGAGCTTACGAACTAGACTGTTTATTGTTTCATTATATACATCTTGAACTCAAAACATTCGTGATCTACAATTCCATTGCGGGTTCCTCGTATACATTAACTTCATTCAAATTATCTGTCGTTGCCTTCTATCCCCACTAACTTCATGTCCTTCCTGATATACATTAACTATGCTCTTACTAGAGATAAATGGACACACTGGTATGAAAGAATTAGCGCCTGCTGCTCCACTATATACAAATTGACAAATGGAATCTGACATCGTCCCTTCTTCCATGTTACACATTATGCATTGAAATGATTTGAACTATACAATTTTGTCGTTCGGGCCTTACATCCTCTAGAGAAACCTTGTGACCGTATTTTGGATCCTCGCGTTGACGGGTTGACAAAAAATCCAAGTCCTAGTCACTGTTTCCTATCCTTCCCATCCCCATACTTCTTTCTAGTTATGCAACACCAAAGGTTTAATACTAGAATGACATCATGCAAAAAGTGTAAAAAAATCGTCATTAATAAGCAAAAGTCGAGACAACCAACCATCCCTAGAGAAGTTTTCCAGAAACATGCAAAGAAGATCTTTCTTAGTGAAAGAAAGTCCCGACTAGCATTTCTATGTTCCATACTTGCACACTTTTTCCATTGGGGGTTACCAGGTTGAAGGCCTCAAAATTGTGTTTTGAATTTTCAATGAGTTGCAAAGAGCGCCCGGAGTTCCGCAATATACAATTTGTCTGCAGGAATGTATAAAAACTCTTAATTCTCTCCCCCCCCCCTCTATTATCCCTTTCTATGTCTATATTTAGTCGCAACGATATGATCATGGCCTCATGGATTCGCAAAATGACAACTCTTTATCTATATATTCACACCATGGGCCCGATCGATCGCGGTGCCTTTTGATACTTAGCCAATTATGTAATCATTAGGTCACGAATTTGCGATATCCAACACCTATGTCCCTTGTTCCCTCATATACATCTTTCACGCAAAGAACTTTTCTGATCTGCAATTTATGCCTTTACTGGTGAGAACTCAGCAGGGGTTCAAAAGGATTTGCATTAATAAGAAAACAATAGATGTTCTTCTATGAGATACTTCGTGATTTTTACGTTTTCTTCTTCACGTGTATTATCGCTTTCTAGTTATATACTTAATCGCCTTTCTATGATTGTGGGTTACAACATTGGCGTGTTGACATATCTTCATCTCCATATATATCCTTACATGAGGAATTCAACCAACCATTGTTCTTTTCATACTTAGTCTATTTTATACCTGCGGTTGCTGAGTTGGCACTTTCGAAGTCTGTTGCTTCTTGTTCCGTGATATACATTTTCCACTCAAAATTTCCGTGATCTACAATTCCACCACGGACTCCATCCTTTTTCCCTTTTTTCTTCCTATGTATTATGGGACTATAAAGTATGGACATGATATTTTATAGAGCATGTACGGAGTCCACATTCCATACGTATCCACCTTTTGGATTGCGGGTTCTCGGGCGAGCGGGATCAAAATTGTCCTCCATTGTTCCATGCCTTGCAAATAACACCCATAATTTCATGATATACAAATTGAATGTAGAATTCCCAGAATTTCGCATTCCATATGAGTCCTACCAACCACTTTTCCTTTTCATACTTAGTCAATTTTATGCCTACGGTTGCCAGGTTGGCGCTTTTGAACTCTGGTGCTTCTTGTTCCGTGATATACATTTTCCACTCAAAATTTCCATGATCTACAATTCCACCGCAGACTCCTTTGTCCTTTTTCCCTTTTTTTTCCCATTTATTATGAGACTATAGAGTATGGACATGAGATTTTATAGAGCATGTACGGACTCTGCATTCCATACGTAGCCACTTTTTGGATCCCGGGTTCTCGGGAGGGTGGGTTCAAAATTGGCCCTCTATTGTTGCATGCCCTACAAATAGCAGCCATAATTCTACAATATATAAATTGAAAAGCGGACCTGTGGGATGGCTGGCTCAACATTGTACTTATTTTCAATACTAAATTATCTCTTACTAGTGACAACTAGACACACTGGTATGAAATAGTTGGCATCAAACCATCTGCAATATAGAAATTGACTAATGGCTTCTGACATCGTCTACTCTTCCGTGTCACAGATTATGCATTCAAATGTTCTGATTGATACAATTTGAACGTTAGGGCCTCACATCTTCTAGACAGACTTTGTCACCCTATTTTGGATCCTCCTATTGTCGGGTTCATGAAATGTCCAATTCTAGGATACTCTTTCGGGTTGGCCTTTTCGAATTCTACTAGTTCTTCTTCCATAATATACATCTTGCACTCGAAATTTTTGTTCTCTACAATTCCACCACACACTCATCTCTTTTTCCCTTTTCTTCTTCCCATGTGTTATCGCCTTCCGGTTATATACTTAGTCACCTTTATATGATTGTGGGTACTAGCTTTGTCGGGACGACATATTTTCATTTCCATCTATATCCTTACACGACGAATCCAATCGACCGATGTTCCTTTCTATACTTAGCCAATTTTATGGCTTTGCTTGTCGGGTTGACTCTTTCGAAATATGTTGCTTCTTGTTCTGTGATATACATCTTGAACTCAAAACTTCCATCATCTACAATTCCACCACAGATTCCTCAAACTTGCAAGCTTCATTCTACCACAGTTCATAAATGTTTCAAAGTATCTGTCATTGCCTTCCATCCCCACTAACTTCCTATCGATCCTAATATACATTGGTTGTTCTCTTACTAGTCAAAATTCAACACAATGGTAAAAAATAGTTGGCATCCAGCCCTCCGCAATATACAAATTGACTACTGGGTTCACATCTTGTACTCAAAATTTTCGTGATCTACAATTCCACCGTGGACTCCTTAGTCCTTTTTCTCTTTTCTTCTTCCTGTGTATTATGGATTTTTGGTTGTATACTTAGTCACCTTTCTGTTATTGTGGGTTCCAACATTGGTGGGCTGGCATATCTTTATCTCCATATATATAATCACATGACAAATCCGACCGACCACTATTTCTTTCCATACTTATCCAAGTATATGGCCGTGGTTGTCGGGTTGGTCATTTCAAACTCTATTGCTTCTTATTCTGTGATGTACATATTGCACTCAAAACTTCCGTGATCTACAATTCCATCGCGACTCCTCAAACTCGCAAGCTTCACGCTACCATGGTTCACAAATGTTTCAAAGTATCTGTCGCTGCCTTTCATCCCCACTAACTTCTTGTCCTTCCTAATATACATTGGTTAGCCTCTTACTAGTGACTCTTACTAGTGACAACTGCACACACTGATACGAAACTGTTCGCATCCACCCCTCCGCAATATACAAATTGACTATCGGGTTTTGACATCATCCCCTCTTCCATGTTACAGATTATGCATTGAAATGTTCTGAACGATACAATTTGACCGTCGGGAGCTCACATCTTATAGGGAGACCTTGTCAACCTATTTTGTATCCTCATGTTGCGGGTTCAAAAAATCTCCAATTCTTAGTCATTGTTTTGGGTTGGCACATTTGAACTCTTCTGCTTCTTCTTCCGTGGTATACATATTGCACGCAAAATTGATGTGATTTACAATTCTGCCACGGACTCCTTAAGTACATTTTCCCTTTTCTTCTTTGCATGTATTATCACTTTGTGGTTACATACTTAGTCGATTTTCAATGATGGAAGATTCCAATGTTGTCGGGCTGACATATCTTCATATCCATCTATATCCTCACATGAATAATCCCACCGACTGTTGTTCCTTTCCATACTTAGCCAATTTTATGGCCACGCTTGCCAGGTTGGTTCTTTCGAACTATGTTGCTTCTTGTTCTGTGATATACATATTGCACTCAAAATTCTCGTGATTTACAATTCCACCACGGACTCCTTAGTCCCTTTTCCCTTTTCTTCTTCCCATGTATTATCCCTTTATGGTTATATAATTAGTCTCTTTTCTATGATCGCGGGTTTTAGCATTGGTAGGATGACATATCTTCATCTCCATCTATATCCTCACATGATGAATCCGATCGACCACTGTTCCTTTCCATACTTATCCAATTTTATGGCCGCGGTTGTCGTGTTGACACTTTCCAACTCTGATGCTTCTTGTTCTGTGTTATACATCGTGCACTCAAAACTTTCGTCATCTACAATTCCACTATGGATTCCTCAAACTCACAATCTTCACTCTACCACGGCTCACAAATGTTTCAAAGTATCTTTCACTTCCTTCCATCTCCACTAACTTCCTATCCTTCCTCATATACATTAGTTATGCTCTTACTAGTGATATACAAATTGCCCTCTGGACTGTCCTACCATACCCTCTTCGGTGTTACATGTATTGCACTCAAAAACTTCTGAGACATACAATTTGAACGTTACACCCTCACCTCCAACGATTGTACCTTGTAAACCTATTTTTAAGATGCATTTTCCCATACCCATGACCTCCATACTTTCTTAGTATGAAATTAGAAAACTTTCATGGTAACAAATGCCCATGCAAGAACCGTCAACATTGTCATTAATCAGTGAAACGCTCGAGGAGATCTCCCATTATTATGCATTAAACCAAGATCTACACAGAGTTATTTTGTGCCTTCTGATTGTTTATCTCAAACACGTGTTGTACTATTGGCTTTCTCAAGAAATATACAATGCTTAATCACTCATTGTTGTATTCACCATGTTCGCATTTCTATGTATGCAATTACTAGTGTTTAATGATAATGTAATGTTACCGACCTGGATAGTCTAGGAAACACTGCTAATGTGTGTGTGGGATCAAAGGTTTATAGAATATAAATGATCATACAAATAATAAACGTGACACAGGACTGCAAAGTTGTATTATGATATCTCTGTGGATTACAAAATGGCCGAATGCAGCTGAATAAACTGACAATACTCGACTAGATCAATAGAGAAAGGATCTTAGCTAGAATACAAATAAGCAACTGCAGCTGAATAAAATAACAACACTCGACTAGATCAAAAGACAAAAGGATCTTAGCTGGAATACAAATAAGCAACTGCGGTTGAACAAAATAACAACACTCGGCTAGATCAAAAGACAAAAGGATCTTAGCCGGAATACAAGTAAGTAACTAAAAGATATTACCTAGAATATAGGAGCACTATGGAATCAATGAAGAATGATGGAAGACCTGGATGATCTTCCCGGTGACTAGGGTGTGTCTTTCAACACCGAAATCAGCCAACTATCGTCTTCCTCCTAGAATACACTGAACAATCTCTCCTAAGATGCGCCTCCTCTCCTCAATGACAAGTCATAATCTGCATAATGATGAATTAGGTCACTGACCCTTCCTTTATAGCTTTCCAAAACCCTATATCATGTTGAAACCCTAATTCACTATTGACTTCCAAAACCCTAAATCATTGTTGAAACCCTAACTCACTATTGAGTTCTATTTTTAGCTTATAATGACTTAAAAGCGCTTTTAACCCTTTTTATCTCAATGTCACTTTCTGAGTATAACACCTATGAGTAGAGTGACCTATAGTAACCCTGTTTACCCCTCTCCGGCTCTGGCTATAGTCTAACAGGGCAGTTTAGAACATTAAGCCTCCTCTCTGGAGCTCCTATTTGGAAAGGGACATTATAGTCGTCCCTTTCCAAAATTGCTTGTCCTCAAGAAATTCCATTCCAGGGTGCTGCAACACCTGCTCGCTCTCCCAAGTAGTGTCCTCTCCTGGAATCCCTCTCCATATGATCAAACACTCTCTGATTACGCTGCTCCTCAGTTTTTGCTCCCAGAACTCCAAAACCTCCTCTGGAACTAACTGCAACTGTCCTTCCTCATCCAACAGGGGAATCTCCTCTCATGTGCTAATGAATTGTCCCATTGCCTTTTTGAGGCAAGACACATGGAACACATTATGAATCTTTCTCCCCTCTTGAAGCTCTAGCTCGTAAGCAACCTCGCGTACTCAGCGCATGATCCTGTAAGGACCATACAATCTGGGTTTGATATTCTTGGCCCCACTCTTCTTTAGAGATGACTATCTGTAGGGTTGGAGTCTCAAGAAAACCAAATCTCCAACCTTAAAGCTGCGCTCTATCCTGTGCCTGTCCACACTTATCTTCTATCAGTTTTGCGCCATCTCTAGGTTATCTTTCAACAACTTGATGATATTCTGACTCTCCATGATCCAATCCTTGGCCTTGGGAGCTCTTCTCTCCTCGAAGACCAATTCTACCAAAGTGGGAGCATCATATCCATACAATGCTCAGAAGGGTGTCATACCAATGGACATGTGGAAGGTGGTGTTGTAGCAATGTTCTCCTAAATGTAACCACTTTACCCACGCTCTCTGTTGTCCTCCTACATAGTTCCTCAAATACCCTTCAACCCACTTGTTGACAAACTCGGTCTACTCATCTGTATGAGGGTGATAGATGGTGCTAGGTGTCAACTCTGTCCCCACCAATCGAAACAACTCTCTCCAAAATTTCTCTATGAATCGACTATCCCTGTCACCGACGATGTTCTTCGGCAACCCATGAAGTCTAAAGACCTCCTTGAAGAAAAGATCAGCTACCTGAACTGCGCTATACTTTGTCAGTATGGAATAGAAGTGAGAAAAATTTGTCAATCTGTCAAGCACTACATAGATACAGTCCTTACCTTGGACCTTGGGTAGACTGGTGATGAAGTCCATAGATATACTCTCCCATTTCTTCTCTAGAATGGGGAGTGGCTGAAGTAGCCCTATGGGAAGAGAATGCTTTGAATTGTTCTACTGGCAAGTCACACACTCACTGACGTGTCTCATAATGTCCTATTTGAGGCCCTTCCATGAGAACCTCTCTCTAATCTCTCTGTAGGTTTTGAAAAACCCCTGATGGCCTGCTAGAGGTGAATCATGAACTGCATTGAGGATCTTCTTATTAAGCCCTGAATCTGGAACCAAGTAGACTCTATCCTTGTAAAATATGACATCGTCAATGACTCTATACTGGTCATCCTGTATCTGCCCATCCATCACCTCACAAGTGAACTAGTTCTTGGAATATTCCACTAACAAGTGGGATTTCCAATTTGTTGAAATCTCCATCAAAGAAAATGTCACAGGTCTCCTCGATAGTGCATCAACCATAATGTTCTTCTTCCCCTTGACATACTCTATGTCAAAGTCGAATGCTTGTACCTTTGTCATCCATTTCTGTTGGCGCTCACTGAGGTCCTTCTGCTCAAGGAAATACTTCAAACTATTGTGATCGGTCTTGACCAGGAATTTGTTGCCCACCAAATATTGTCTAAACTTGGTCAAGGCATGCATGATTGCAAACATTTCCTTGTCATAAATGGAGTACAACCTCTCAAGTTG
The DNA here is from genome assembly GCA_009831015.1 of Picea engelmannii. Lineage (NCBI taxonomy): Eukaryota > Viridiplantae > Streptophyta > Pinopsida > Pinales > Pinaceae > Picea > Picea engelmannii. The sequence continues at coordinate 4,716,498 of ML776848.1, read as the reverse complement.
ACTAATATTTCGGCTCTTGAATACAATGGGGTGTCCTCCCTGCATCAAAACTGCCTCGATCCCTTCACCGGGTGCATCAAACTCTAGTACAAATGGCAAGGTGAAGTCTGTTAGTGCCAACACTGGACAAGTGCCCATGACTTCCTTCATGTGATCAAAGGATTCTTGTGATTTCTTAGTCCATATGAAGGCCCCATGCTTAGTAAGATCTATCAGCAGTGCTCCAAGCTGAGAAAAACCCTAGACGAACCGCCTATAATCTAGAATGGCCCTGATCTTCTCTTGGTGCACCTATACCCCCTATTCACTGATGATGTGGCCTAAGTAAAGCAACTCTGTCATACTGAACTCACATTTGGGCTCTTTGGCATATAATGACTGTGCCTCCATGATGCTCAATACCTCATCCAAGTGCCTCATATTCTCTTACCATGACGGGCTATAGATCAATATGTCCTCGAAGAAAACCAATATTGATTTCCTTAACTAATCCCTGAACATATGGTTCATGCAAGATTGGAATGTAGCGAGTGCATTGGTTAGCCCAAATGGCATAACCAGGAACTCGAAGTGCCAAAATGACATCGAACTGTCATCTTCTCTATGTCCTTCTCTCAGATGTTGATCTGATGATATCCAGAGTGTAGATCAATTTTTGAGAAAAAAATTGCCCCATGCAGCTCACCCATCAACTCGTCAATGCATGGGATAGGGTACCAATTCTTGATGGTTTTCTTGTTCAAGACTCAGTAATCAATGCACATTCTCATGGTGCCATCCTTCTTCAGAACTAAGACAACTGAAGAAGAGAATGGGATGCTGCTCGGTCTGATGTGTCCCATTGCCAACAATTCTTTGTTTTCCTTCTCTATCTCATCCTTGAACCTCCTAGGATGACGATACGGGGGGGGTGATCACAGGTTTGTCCACCTCCTCCAACTCAATGGTGTGCTCAAACCCCTTGTCAGGTGGTCTCCCTGGTGGAATTTCCTCAAAGACCTACTGATGTCATCCCAATAAATTCTTGATCTCTTTATGGTATTGTTGTTGACCTTCTAAATCCTTCTAAGTAGTGATCAAGCATTCTGTGGCATATGCTACCTCACCATGTCTGAATATCCTCTCCATCCTCTTGGCTGAAACTGTCCTGGGTGCTCCTGTCGACATACCTCTTAGAACAACCTTCTTCCCATCCTGATTTATGAATCCTATTTCCAAGGTTTGGTAGTTGGTAGTAATTTTTCCCGAGGTAATCATCCACTGAGCTCCTAACACCACATTTGTGTCCGATAGGTCAACCACATAAAATGTGTCTCTCACTGTGTAGTTGCCTAACTTCATCTCTAAGTTTGTAACTCTGTCTAGACACTCCATTGTGTGGCCATCTGCGACCGCAACATCAAACCCTTCAAACTCCTATGTTTGAAGTGCTCGTCTCGATACTAGTGAAGCGTCGATGAAGTTGTGGGTGGCCCCACCATCTATCAAGGAGATTGCTCATTTCCCATGAATAATCCCTCTGATATAGAGGGTATCATACCTGGGAACACTAGAAAGGGTCTCTATGACTCCTCCCTTCGCTGGTTTCCTTCTGTTAGCCTACTCTAGCAGTTGTGGGACTACTGGAGGATGGGCTCCTACCAGTGTTGGTGGTCTATAGGGAGGCTTATCCTCTGCTAGTTGTGACTCCTCCTCTGAACTAGTGGATCCATTGTCCTTCTCCTCCTCACTGTCCATATTTTCTACTTCTACCTCAATATAAATAATCTCTCCCTTGCCCATGCACCTGTGGCTTGGGACCCAAGGATCTCTGCAGCTGAAGCAAAGCTTCTTCCTCATAAGCTCTCACCTAGTCTCATCATCCAACTTCTCCTTGCCCTTCCATTCTCTCTGGAATGGCTTCCTGTCTCGATCCCTCTAGGGCACAAATGGTTTGGAGAAAGTTTTAGTCTTTGGCACTGAGTCTGCCAAATATCGAGTGCGAAGGATGGAATCCTGCAAAGTGGGAGGCCTGTATGCCTTCACACATCCTCTCAAAGGCTCTGTGAGTCCTTTTGTGAATAACATGATCAACCTGGGCTCTGATATCTCTTTCACTTCCATGACTACCCGCTGTGATGAACACCTATGCTATGTTAGTTTGTCTCAACTTTGCTATATCATTTAAGTGTATCTTAGGATCCTTCCTATTAAACCTGTCCATGAGCCTATCTATAAACTCCCTATAGGAGGTGATGCGACTGTGACCCAATGTCACCATTCCATGATACCACCACTCGTGTGCCTCACCCTCCAAGTGTAAGGTCATGAAACTGATGGCCTCTGTCTCAGTCATTTGTTTGAGCTTGTAATACGTATCTAGCTTATGTACCCAAGCTATGGAGGTGTATTTGGACGATCCGTTGAAAGAAGGGATGGTGAGTTTCCCAACATTTCAGATGAAATCAAGGTTATGCCCCTGTTGTTGTTGTGGTCATCCCCTCTGCGGCTCTCTGGGGTGGTTCCTGAGTCTGATTCCACAGTAATCAACTAAGGTCATGTCCTGATGGAAGTCATGACCCAATGCTACGTACTCCCTCCTATACTCTGCAATTTCATCTCCATGAGTGGGTGGCCTCTGTGCTATCGATGGCGGTGCTGCTACCAGGGGTGCCCTTTGGAAATTGGGGAACAAGGGTCTGGGAATCCTACTCGCAGAGGTGTATGTGCGAGAGGGTGACTAGGGTCTACTGCCTACTCCCGATTTCCCCTATGCTGCATGCGGAAATTGTGCATCTGGGGTTCCCATTCTATACAATCTATCAACCACCTATGCCAAGGACTGAGACATGGTCCGTTGACTAGCTACCATATCATTGATAACCTGCATGAAAGCTGCCTCTGGATCTATGGGGGCCTTGTCACTGCCCTCTGGTCACTCATATTTGTCTCCTGGCATCCTCTTTGCCTCGTGCTCAGCATCACACTCTACTCTTCTCTCTTATTCTCTATGTGCCTCTTCCTCTTCCTCTGAGCTAGGAGGAAAAAGGGGAAAATCAGTCCTATGCCTTCTTTCCTGATGCTTGTTGTAAGTGACATATTCATCACCTACGTGTTCACGACCCTCTGGGTCTTTTGCTGTACTCATTGTCTTTAGTCACAGGCTGGTAGGACTAAAGCTCTGATACCATTGTAATGTTCCTGACTTGGCTATTCTAGGAAACACTGCTAATGTGTGTGTAGGATCAAAGGTTTACATCATATAAATAATCATGCAAATAATAAATGCGACAAAGCACTGCAAAGTTGTATTATGATATCTCTGTGGATTACAAAATGGCCGAATGCGGCTGAATAAACTGACAATACTTGACTAGATCAACAGATAAAGGATCTTAGATGGAATACAAATAACCAACTGTGGTTGAATAAAATAAAAACACTCGGCTAGATCAAAAGACAAAAGGATCTTAGTCAGAATACAAATAAGCAACTGCAACTGAATAAAATAACAACACTCGGCTAGATCAAAAGACAAAAGGATCTTAGCTGGAATACAAGTAAGTAACTAAAAGATAATACCCAGAATATGGGAGCACTGTGGAATCAATGAAGAATGATGGAAAACCTAGATGATCTTCCTGATGACTAGGGTGTGTCCTTCAACACCAAAATAAACCAACTGTTGTCTTCCTCCTGGAATACACTGAACAATCTCTCTTGAGATGTGCCTCTTCTCCTCAATGATAAGTCATAATCTGCATAGTGATGAATTAGGTCATTGACCCTTCATTTATAGCTTTCCAAAAACCTAAATCATGCTGAAACCCTAATTCATTGTTGACTTCCAAAACCCTAAATCACTGCTGAAACCCTAATTCACTATTGACTTCCAAAACCCTAAATCACTGCTGAAACCCTAATTCACTGTTGACTTTTATTTTTAGCTCATAATGACTTAAAAGCGCTTTTAACCCTTTTTAGCTCAATGTCACTTTCCAAATATAACACCTGTGACTGGAGTGACCTCTAGTAACCCTCTTTACCCCTCTTTGGCCCTAGCTATAGTCTAACGTGGAGGTTTAGACCATTAAGCCTCCTCTCTGGAGCTCCTATTTGGAGAGGGACATTACAGATAACAATGCATCATGCAACAACCATCAAAATTGTCATTAATGAACGAAAGTCTCAAGGAGATCTCCCATTCACACACATTGGACCAAGATTTGCACAGGGTTATATTCTCCCTTCTAACTTTTCATTTCATTCATCGTCTAGAGAAAACAAACGTTCTTGTAGACTTATGGCAGCAGGTCGACAACAGGTTTTTCGAGATACAGTAAATATCTTCAAACATCAGGACCATAACTTCCAGTGGTCGAGTGCATAATTTTACTATTCATCCCATTCCAACAAGAACAAAGTGGTTTGGACCTTTGGAATCACTCATCCAGGCTACATCCTTGAGGTTTTTGATTGTAAGGAGGTGGTCTCTTGCTGTGCTGAAAAATATATTCTAAGACAAATAATTATTCCACTGGCGACCATTCTCCTATTTCTTTGTCCCCTCGGGTCTTCCACAAGATGTTAAAATTGTCGTAGCCAACATTAACGGGTTGGACATCTTGACCGAGTTCCTCAAAGACCCGAAAATAGTTCCTCAAGTAATCACAAAGTTGCAAGTAAGTTCCTTCAGAAATCCATTATGGGAAATTGCTTGGCAGTTTACAAGAATAATGGGACAAACATCCACGACAAGCATTTCCCATATAATTATTTATATTTTGTACTTCACAGTCAAGAAAAAATTCATTTTCGATTCAGGGAAGTTAATTTCCATTGAGATTTGTTCCTAGTTCTCATGATTCAAAGAATCGAATAAATTTTATATGTCATCCTACTTGATTTTCGCAATAGTGCATTAATGTTCGTTTCCAAAACTTTCTCTTTCCAATAAAATAAATCGTGGATTCAACCTAGTAACATTTTGGTATGAGGCCCTGTGGAGGCACAATGCCTCCCATTGTTTTTATGAAGTTTTTAATGGCGTTGTCTTAGTTTCAAATATTTGTTGTTAGGGAAGGATGCTCACCAGATGTCTGGCTAGGAAACCAAGTTTTAGAACAGAAAGGGAACACTTAAACAAAAGGAAAAACACAGTGTACTCATGGTCTTTGGCCATAAGGAAAGTATTGCTTTCCTTCCATGCCACATCACAGAAAAGATGTTTGTTGCAGAAATATAAAGGCAATACAAACACTAGTTGCATTTTTTCCATGACAAGAAAAAAAAAGTTGATTCCTCTTCCCTGGAAAGTCGGAGACTTCGTGTGCAGAAACAACAATAAGATTGACGAATTTGTCTGCCATTTCAAGAAATTGAACCTAACATATGTTGAAAGGATAAAAGGGTTTGACCCTAATGGTATTTTTCGAGAAAATTTACTGGAAATTGGCTTTAAAAACACTTTTATCCATAGACACCTGACCAAAGACAGTGACAGTGACACCAACAATTCTTCTTCTGGTAATTGTCACGCAGAGACATTACAAAGCCCGACTGAATTATATAGACAACAAGGAAATGTATCCATTGAGAAGATTGCCCATTCCCACTACAACACTCCCAAGAGGACGACATCACGGAGCACCACTTCAACGGCCCACCCCAGTAAGAAATCAACCGACAAATATTCAAACAGAGGAGGAGATAAGAATCCTCCTCGCATAAAAATTTATAGTTCTCACAAAATTCCACTGATGAAGAAGAGAAAAAACAATGCAGGGAACGCGGATGAACTCAAAATTGAAAGTGAATAGGTGCAACTTGAAATTTAAATTGAGCACATGCAAAAAATTTGGTTGTCCATAGTGGAAATTGTTGAGACCAAAATTTTTGATGAAGATGAATGCTTCATATTCCAGAGTGTTGTTTTTGACAGCTAATCTAAAAGTATGGTCATTGAAAAGAGATATGTAACAAACAAGAAAGATAAATCTCACATAGAGATTAACTTTAGGAAAATCCAATCGTCCCAAATCTCCCTATCTCACCAAGTAACTGGTGATGCTCTTCATGATTCCATTGGAGGAATTGAAGAGGAAAACACCAAAGTGAAAGAATGCCTCAATGAATTTTAGCATGCTTTCATTGCAACCTAAGAATTTACCAGTCCTTTAGCAAAAAATGTGCCTACTACCACTACAACCAAGATGAAAGTATCCTCTACCCTCCTTGCATGCTCTAGATCACTTGTAGATAATAACATCAACAAAAGAATGCAACTAGTTACTAAAGCCTGGGAAACATCGCAAAATCTAGTTTTCTTCAGAAAAAAGGCAGACGATTTTCATTTGGAGTCGAATTTAAAAAATGATCAACATTTATGTGAAGAGGTTCTGACCCATTTTTCCAACCATGCCATCAACACATCGGAACTGAAAAGAAGACAAGATAAACTCCCCACCCCAAAGTAGATGAAAAAAGTAAAAGCATGCTGGAAAAATAAAGTTAAGAACCTGGAGCTCATTGTTGAATCATGTAAACAAGCCATATCAGAAAAGGAAGATTTATTCACAAGCCTGATCCAAATAGACTTAGCCAGATGTACCAATGAGGGTCAAGACCCAAACTTAATTCTCAAATCCTTGAAAATCAACAAAGAAGCCTTCCATGAACAACTTGATATTTTAAAGGGGTTGTCTTTCAAAAAGTTTTACGACATAGTTGAACATCCTGTAGATGAGATCGAGTGTTGGGTACTGGACTATGTGGCACACAATGATGAAATTGAACAGAGTATGCATAATATTTCAATGGATCTAAGGAAATTAGAAAACGACATTTACAACATAGAAATCCAGGATGAAATGAACAAGGCCCCATGAGAAGCTACATCGAAGAATGGTTCCAACAAATAATGGACAACCTCGTCCAAGAAGTGAAACAACTGGTCGACATGACTCCACTGACCATCGATGACAACAACAAAAAATCATCGAATTCATAGTACATCTATATTGGCATCTTGTTTTCTTTATCAATCCAATTTAATTCTATATTCTCATATTGTTTTCTTTATCAATCCAGTTATTACCTCTTTAAATAGAAAACTATAACCAAAGACTCATAACTTCCAATTTCTTTTTTCCAGTTCTTCCTCTCTACCATTGCGCACTTCTTCTTTTGACATTCCTAATTCTCGTACTTATCTATTTTTATGGTCTGTAGGAGCCTCAATCCCAGTCTATATGACAAACGCATTTAAATTTCCAGAAATTTGTAACAGACATTATTAATTTTTGATAAATTTCAAAGAAAACTGATTCATAATGCCTTTATTGTATGCTAAATTTTTGGTGTCTAGGAACCTTTCTTGATTGTTCCAAAGAAAACTAATTCATTGATGCTACACTTTTTGTGTCATATTGTATGCTAAATGTTTTTTGCCCAGGAACCTTTGTTGATATAACAAATGTTACTACTTTCAAAGAAAACTAATTCGGTAATGCCTTTGTTTCACGACGTTGTTACTATTCTATTGTTTTAAAGAAAACTAATTTGGAAATGCTAGTTTTTTTGTGTTTTTGTCCACTAACCTATGCAACATACATTATTACTATTCTATTGTATGCTACATTTTTTTTGTCCAGGAACCTTTTAAATGTTCTTGTAACAAATGTTCTTATTATTATTGTAAACTATTTTTGTTTGTCTAGGCTCCTTTTAAATCTTTCCCGTACTATCAAACTTAGATGTACCAGACATTAATAATTTTTAATAAATTTCAAATTAAACTAATTCGGGAATACTAAATTATGCATGGATACCACATGTACTTCAACTTCCTACCCATGTGTTTGTACTCAGTCACATTTATTCCCATTCCAACCTGACAGGGACTACGCTGCCATGCAACACTTGTTCTAATAGAATTTGAGGTGTTTTTTCTAAGTATTTTAATGAGTTTTTTTTAATTTTATTAATTTACTAAAAGTAATAAATAAATTTAATTTTTTTGTTTGTTGATGATTATCATTTACCAAGACTAATCCAATTTTAAATTAGATGATCAATTGATTTTCTTTGAAGTCTTTTTTTATCCTCTAAAAAAATCATAGCAATTTATACAATATTTTTCGTCTACTTAAAGTTATACTATTTCTTCATCATTAATAAAAGTTTAGGTTGGTTGTATTATAATGGTAAAATATTAACATAATATGTATTTTTTTAGATGAAAGGAGAAATGGCATAGAAAGTGGTTGTGGAGTACTTAAACATGCTTCCCAATCTAAAGTATGAAGTATTAAATCATATATTAAATGGGAAAACATTTAGATTAAAGATATAACTAATTCACCATCAAAGAAATCAAATCCCTAACACAAAAACCTTTTTTTAGAGTGCAAAACATGAGGAAAGGTTTATATATATATATATATATATATATATATATATATATATATATATATATATATATATATATATATATATATCATGTGTCAACTCCAAATTGGGCATGTAAGGAGTTACATTTAAGTTACATAAGTCCCTCACAACAACAAACCATTGAAATGTTTAAACCATGAGAGTTTTTTCTTCTCTCTCTACTTAAGGTGGCCACTCAAATATTTTATTTATGGTTGACATTGATTTTTTTTTGTTATTATTAATTTAATGTTTGGTTTGTGTGCAAGATTGAGTTTTTTTTATTATACCTTTTTTTTATGTCACTTGTCAACTCCATGTTAAGCACTGAAGTAAGTACACATTTCCCTCATACTAGGATGTAGAAAGAAACTATGACCTTAGACCTTAGAATACTCAAAGACTTATGTTCTAGAATACTAATGACTATGAACATTGACCAAATGAAGGTTATGATAATTAAATCCAATAAGATCATGTACGATGCATCTATTTATGACAACAATAGGTTGAAGAAAATACCTTTTTACAAGTATATAAGAATTGATATTCATCCCAAGCTCAATTGGAACTATAACATTGAGAAAACAAAAAGTTGAGGGTGAAAATCTTTATGGGTTTGAAAATAATTGTAAATTAGCACACCTTTGGCTAAGGGATAAGAAAAATCTCCTCTTTGAGACTCTTTTCACTCTTGTTATCCCATATGGATTTGAATTTTGGGGATACAATATCTCCCGAGAAGAGAAAGATAGATAAAATCCAAAATAATTTTATAACTTATAATGTAAAAATTAAAGGTAATACAACCTATTCTATTCTCCTCATAGAAGTGATCATTTCCCCCATTGATAGCACATATATGATTGGGTAATTAATGTAAAATAACTATATAAACAACATGGATGACAAGAGGCTACCTAAAATGTCTTCAAACTCAAGCCAAAATCACCAACGCCTCAAGCGAGGATGACACAATGATGCAAAGACTTGTGTAAATCATTGGAGAATAAAAGAATAAGAAGTTATTTTACAAAATATGGATGAGATTAAAAATATTGTCCCGGATAAATTTAAGTATAAAAGAAAATCAAGATATTATAAGAAGATGGTTGACCCTAATCTTGAAGATCAAAAGTATCTCTCTATTTCTACTAGTGTAAATAAGAGAATCAATATTGCTAAAATAAGAACTAATTCTCATGAGATATATAGTGAAACATGGAATTGGAAAATATCCAAAATACCATGGAAATAAAGAATATATCACCTTTGTGACCCCAATAGGGTTGAACATGAAAATAAATTTCTCCTAGAGTGCTTTGTGTATACCCAAATTAGATCTCAATTTCAAAATATTTGTCACAATACCAACCTTCCTGACCTTCTAAGTGACCAAAACTATAAGGATCTTGGAACACTTCTCCTAATTCTTTTCAAGCATCAAAATACCAATTTTAAGAAATCAAAGTAATTTCTTACCTTTCTTAAGGTCCAATAGACCAATTTGTGGGATTTTAATGTTTTTTTGTTATTAATAATTTTTTTTTAAATGCCACCTGTTAGCTCCATCTTAAGAATTGAAGTAATTACACATATCTCTCATACTATGATATAGAAAGCATCTATGGATGAAATAAGAAATTTTTAA
>ML776848.1:4662352-4701437 GCA_009831015.1 Picea engelmannii | reverse complement strand
ATATATATATATATATATATATATCAATTTTCACCTCCGCCAAGACTACAACTAGGCTCTGCAACCTTTGCAAGGGTTTTCTCTCAGGTTTAGTCTCAATCTCCTTGAATGGATCTTCTTCCTCGACAATTACTAGGGCCAAAAAAAAATTGCAAAATGACTCCCGAGAGCTTGTTCTGCGCGTGGACTCCTCCTAAGCATGGATTTCACCTGTACTTGCTAGATTTAACAACCAAACCTCTATCTCTCCCTCTCTACACATTGGCTTCAAAAGATCTACCAGATCTCTCATACCAAAATACAAATACATAGCACATAGGGAGGAAGAGACACTTTAGAGCTTAACTTCTCACACTCTCACTTTGCCTCTCAGGCTTTCTTCATTTATATATAAATCAAACATATATTTTAGGAGAATGAAAAGTCAAACATTTTTGTAACCTTTGTGGGCATCCAAATGGTTTCATTTATTTAGACATTATTTCCCTAACAGGGATAACTCGATATGGAAGAATTATTAAGAGGGAAGGGTTTGTTAAGGATTTCAACATATACATAGACATTAAAATGATAGGTAGATGCAATTATAGTTCACATTATATTTTTAGAATTTAGAGTAAACTGTAATAATCCCTTGATATACCTATTTTATTTTCTTTTAGTGGAAAGGTTAAAGTTGAAGTGTTGATGCAAGCTAATGCTTGCCTAGAAGGAATTATTTGAGTTACATGCCCAACTTATTAGAATATAATGTAAAAATATGAAACATAGAAAATCAAATTAGTTGTTGTAATATATAACTTTTAGGAACATGGAAAACGTGTATGCATGATAAAAAATCTTGTTCTTCTAATCGTGGTATGTTACTTCTCCTCTAAAAGATAATGCACATATGTTCCCACTAATATTGTTCCCATTAATACATCACTTTAGTATCTAAATGACATAATTTCTTGAAAGTAATTTACACCATTGTAAATAAGAGCTACTTCTTGCACCATTATTTTTTCATATTTTTAATGCTATTTTTATATATTTTTTAAATTAATCAAGTTAGTGAAACCCTTGAATTAAGAAGTTAAATGTTAAGATTGAAATGTTTAAGTAAACAATCAATTTGTTTTTGCATGTAGGTCTTGTTTTGCACTATGTAATTTTTTAGTTATGGACCATACCAAGACAATAAAAGGTTACGGAAAAAAAAAAAACCTATGTCTTCAATACTTTTTAATTAAAAATACATATTTAAATTCTTCACATAGAGCTTTAAAATTGTGTTCAGTTTAGTTAATGGTAAATAAGTAAACCATATAACCACACACACAACATATAATAATATGCATTTAGGAAAATGAGTGTGATTTTGTTTATGGAATCTACATATTTAAATTCTTCACATAGAGCTTTAAAATTGTGTTCAGTTTAGTTAATGGTAAATAAGTAAACCATATAACCACACACACAACATATAATAATATGCATTTAGGAAAATGAGTGTGATTTTGTTTATGGAATCTAAATCATTAGGTTCATCACTCTAAAGCTAAAATCAAGTGAGTCAACTTATCCAATACATAGAAGAAAAAAGATAGCCTTATTTTTTCTATTTTTTTTTGGTTTCAAAAGAACATGTCAAACATTATTATTGGTGTCTCTTGTTAGTGACCTTAAAATAGATTATTATTATTATGATTATTAAAGTACATGTATGATTTAAAAACATATGCACTTTTTAAAAGTCCATATACATTATTTTTATATGAAAAAATATTTATGTAAAATTTGGTTTTAATCATGGTATAGACCCATTAATGTTAGCCCCAAAAAAAAAAAGATAATGAAGACCATATCCTTAGAAGAAAAGATGACATCAAAAATATCATTTAATATAAAGTTCTTGCTACTTAGTTTTTAGCCACATTCTAGGTCCCCATCAATGCTACCCAAAACATAATAATGAACACCATATCCCATTTAGAAAAAAGAAGTGACATGCAAAAAAAAAAAGTGACATGTAAAAAATACTTAGTTTTTAGCCATGTTCTTACTAGTACTCGCTTGAGATACTAATTACACAATTTTTTTTAGTTTAAAAAAGTATGCAGAAACTTGAAAAGCTTCGCTAAATTCTTAATGCCCCACTGACCTGGGTATCCTTTTGAGGGTTTCGATTACTATTATCCCAATTTGGCCATTTTGGATATCTTTGGATGGTTTCAGATACTAATAGTTTTGACCATTTTTAAGAAAGAGGTTTAGGAAAAACATTTCACCATATTTCATAGACAAATTGACCAATTACATACAATTTTCTCATCAAATTTAATCCATAGTGCCACACAAGAAGTGTGGTTCCTTTCATGCTTGACCATGATGATTTTACATATGGAGAATGGTGTATATTTTTATCCAATGTCTGACATGTAAGCCTCATCCTAGCCACTCAATCTCGTACACCTGGAGCGATTGTCTACATATCCTCTCACATACCCAGGTTGACCCTGGAACAACCTATGGACATCGATTGGTAACTATTCTTCATTAAATGCATCTATAATATTTTAAAACAAACATGAAATGCATCTAATAAACTTAACCACAACATCGTATAAATCATCCTCAAATACACAATGTTCATGCACAATAAATAGACTCATAATACAACAAAAGCAATATAAAACATTTATCTTTTATGAACAATTGTGCAACGAGTTGCTTGGCAAAAAAATTCCACCCAAAAATATAATTGTTGATCCAAATATTAATAGAAATTCATCCCTGATCTAAGGCTATCAATACACAAAATAGGGTGGTCTCTTATTTTCCACTCAAATCTTAGAAAACCCACAACCCATTGATATTCTTCTATAGTTATCCTGATTTTCTACCATCTCTCTTCCTCTCAACCTATCCAACCCAAGGAATGTACCCCTTCATTGATGTCAGTCCCTCGAGTGTCCCATTCATTTATCAGGGTCTATCTATCATGGGTAACCAGGCACCTTTCAACTGAGAAATTTATGCCAGGAAAACTACCAACAAACAACAAAAACACTTCAGTTGTTATAGTGCAATTCACTGAGGAGTTCACTCTTTAGGGATGACAACCTGGTTTTTCAATCTTCAAATCCAATAGGCTCCAAATATGCTCCATGGTCACTTCAGCTCCAATCTCGCTTTATTTTTCTCTTCTTTCTCCTCATGAAATAAATATTGACCTACTAAATTGTTTCTCCCATCCCATACAAATTTTCTCCCATTGGATTTCCTTTCTTGACTCACACACTTCCCCAAGCTGATTTTACTCAACCCCCATTCTCTCAATAAATATGGGATGTGACTTCTGACACCCACCCTCTTACATGCATTGAATTATTATATTTGGGAAAGCTCAATGATATATTAGAAGGCTCATATACAATTATAAAATTTAGGAAAATATTTTGAATTAATATAAATGGGTAATTCCCCCTTGGACCCCTTATTAGGAATTCTCTTATACCTTCCCCTCTCTTATGGATTAATTCACCCCCCCATCTCTATCCATGTCCCCTTAGCAGCTATAATCACATTTTATTATTAAAACATAGAAATACATTTTTCATATACATTGCTTTGGCCATAACCACACATTATATCTATATTAAGAATAATTAAACTAGGAATTATAGTGGGGATGTTCCATTCCCTTCCCATGAAATCATGTTTTTTCCTCTCTCTCTCTCTCTCTCTCTCTCTCTCTCTCTCTATATATATATATATATATATATACTTAGAAAATAAAATTCTTCAATTTCACAACTCCAACGGGAATTCCAACAAAAATTTCATGTTCCTCTCAACCTACAGACCCAAGGAATGCACCATTCATTTATCAAGGCTAACTCAAGGAATGTACCATTCATTTATCAGGTCTAACCCAAGGAATGTGCCATTATTTTATTAGTACCCCCAACGTAGTTGGCTAGGACTCTAAGATGTTGTTCTGGAACTCTAGCTGCTCAAAATAGAGCCTTGAATTCTATTTTCTTCAAAATTTTCAAAAATTTGCGAGTATTCTTTCTGCATGTTTTCTTCATCCTCCCATGTTGGCATTTTTAGGACCATAGCAGGTACATTGAACCTTTACCATCCCTATGCCTTTGTTCCTGAGTGCTTTTAATTTCTGGTCCAGCTTGCGTACTGGTTCCACCCATGAATCCGCTTCGTGTTGCACATGGATTACATTCCAATCAATTATGTTGTTAGGGTTAAGAAATTATTTCTTTAATACTGACACATGAAATATATTATGCACTCTCATGGATGCAAAAAATGTTAGCATGTACGCAACTGGCCATATCTTTTGTAACATTTCAAAATGTCTACAATATCTTGCTCACAACTTTGGGAAAATTCCTAATATTAGTGAACTTATTTTCTCCTTCACTATCGAGAACACATGTTCTTTCACTTTGAAATCCCTAAAAAAATTATTTTTGTTTGCATAAATTTTCTTCTTATCCTGGGTAACCTTTACATTATGCTTGATCTTTTCCATCTTCTCTTCCATTTCCTTTAATAAATATGGCCCAACAACTTCCATGACTGCTGGATTAGCCCAATGAATGAGTGTGTTACATTTTCTGACAGACAATGCTTCAAATGGACTCATTTTTAATGAGGTGTGATGCCCATTATTATAGGAAAATTCAACCAACTGAATATAATACTCCACTTTGATGTCTAGTCCATCACATACATTCTAAGTATGTCCTCAACTATTCTAGTAGTCCTCTATGTTTTCCCATTTCAATATTGATTATATGTTGTACTGAGATTTGTATTTGTCCCAAATCCCTTGAAAAAACCTTTCCAAAAATACAAAGTAAAGTTTGGATCTCTATCTAAAATTATTTCCTTAGGTACTCCATGTAGTCTGACAACTTCTTTCATGTACATTTCTGTAATATTTTTTTCCTTGTCTGTAGTCTTCACTGGAATAAAATGTTTTTCCTTAGTCAATTTTTCCACCACCACCATTATGGAATCATGTTTCTTCACCATTCTGAGAATATTTGTAATAAAATCAGTTGTGAAAACTTTGTCACTTCCATTATGAAATAGGAAATAATCGTAGTATCCTTGTTGGATGTCTATGTTTAGTGTTAAATTTTTGGCATTCTAGACACCTAGTTATGTAATTAGCCACTTATTTCTTCATCCATGGACACAAGTATTGGATTCTTGTAGCTGCAATTGTATTATGATATCTTGGGTGCCCATCATATCACATATTGTGCATTTTCTTTAGCACTATTTTTTCATCTAATAGTAATTTTGCACATATACTTTGCCTTTGTACATGAGAATTTCATCCCCTTTTAGCTCATAATAATTAGGTTTATGCTAAAAATTACCTCGTAGTAATGTTTCTTTTATTTTCACATAGTATTTATCTCAATTTATATATTCAATAATTTTATCTAGCAGATTAGTCTTGTACATACTAATGGCTGCAACATTCACTTCATGAGTTTTCCTGCTGAGTGCATCAACCACTTGATTTTCCTTTCCATTTATATGATTAATTTCAGAGTCATATTCACTAAGAAATTCAATCCATCTAGTTTGTCTGGAATTTAGTATTGGTTTTCAAAAAAAATGTTTTAGACAATAGTGGTTTGTTATTAGCTCAAATTTCTTACCCATGAGGTAATGTCCCCACATTTTTAATTCATTGTCAATTGTTGTTAGTGCCAACTTCTGCATAGCATAATTCTTCTCATTCTCCTTCAATTTTCCAAACTCATAGCATACTGCATGATACTTTTGACTAAGGACTCCACCGATCCCTTCCTTGCATGCATTAGTGCACACAAAAAATTTTCATATAGATATTAAATCTTCAAGATTGGTGCAATTGTCAAAATTTCCTTCAATTGCTAAAAGTTCTATTCACATTTGGAAGTCCATTCAAATTTCACTCCCTTTTTTTGAAAATAATTGATTGGACTTGCAATATTTGAAAATCCTTTTATGAATCTTCGGTAATAACTATAAAGACCCATGAATGATCTAAAATATGTGATGTTTGTTGGTGTTTTCTATCCTCTAATGGCCTATATCTTCTCAATATCAACTGCAATGCATTTTGTTGAAATGGTATGCCCCATGTAGCAAATCGTTTTTTGATAAAAGATACCCTTACCTAAATTAACACACAATTTACAAAACCATTCTCAAGTGTCTCTCATGTTCCTTTTCTAACTTAGAGTAGACAAGTATATCATCTAGGACC
This sequence comes from Picea engelmannii, assembly GCA_009831015.1. Lineage (NCBI taxonomy): Eukaryota > Viridiplantae > Streptophyta > Pinopsida > Pinales > Pinaceae > Picea > Picea engelmannii. The sequence continues at coordinate 4,695,157 of ML776848.1, read as the reverse complement.
ACAATCGCAAATTTCTCCACGTACTCCCTTAACACTCCATTCATTACGCACATGAAAACAACTGGGGCATTTGATAGTCCAAATGGAACTACCTTGAACTCTTAATGTTCATATCTTGTTCTGAATGTTGTCTTGTTGATGTATTCTTCCCTAATCCTCACTTTATGAAAGCTTGATCTCAAGTCAGTATTGGAAAATATTGTTGCACCTTTTAGATAATCAAACAAATCATCAATTATTAGAAAATGATATTTTTATTTATGATGACTTTATTGAGTTATCTGAAATCAATAAATGGACTTAAGATTCCATCTCTCTTCTTCAGAAAAGTAATTGGGGCTCCCCAAGGTGACACACTTAGGTGTATATACCCCTTCTTTAATAAATTTTCAAGATACATCTACAATTGTTTCAATTATGGTATCCCCATTCTGTATGGTGTCTTGGACATTGGTGCATCTTTCCTGCCTGTATTGGGTAGCCTTTAAATTTTTCTTTATTTTTATCATTTTTTACCCCATTTCCCTGAGCAAATATGGCTCAACCATTTCTCTATCTATTGGGTTATTCGAGCTATTGGAGACCACACTCAGCCTAGTCCCGCCCTGGAAAAGGTAAACATAAAGAAACGTAGAGATATGATATCGTATTTAGATTATTCCCCTTGTTGATGCCATAGTAGAGTGTAGTTTAGTTATTGACACTTGGATTGAATCCCTTGACATGACTATGCACCATCTATTGGTAGTTACCAGTGGAAAGGGGGGCCTATTGATTCACAGAAAGACAACAATAATTGTATTAGCAATGGAGTAGTAGCTTGGGAATAGCGGAGAATAGCGGATTAGTGCTCCCATAGATATTATTCCCAATAGTAGATACCTAGGAGGAGGTGTATGAGGTGGTGCAACACACCCTTAACTATTGCAACCTACCTTAACTATTAACTATCACAATTTTTTTTGAATGTACCCATCCATCCCAACAACCAAAACAGGCATGGTAGATTTTTTCAATGAAAGTTGTGACTTAGGTGGTAATGTTAGGTGCTAAGGGGATTACATCACCTGTAGATATGCGAGTTCATATATGAAAAGAAGTCTATCTCTTATTGAACCATTAAAGTGGAGATCCAGTTGTTAGGGTAATTGGTGCACCTCACACGGGGGACTACTCTACTCCGTTCCCTCTTGACAGTGGATAGTGAAACTCTTTTATTTCAAGCCTAGTTCAGTAAGAAGAAAATAGACTTTCATATCTCGATGATGAGTGTAAATATGCAAGTGAAATGTAGATATGCTAGATCATATTCAAAAAGGTGAGTGAAAGGTTAGGACATAGAAAGATTCCAATATTCTATGGCAAGGATGGGGGGCTCTCCTGACATAAGGAGGGCGAGGACGTATCAAGCGAAAAGTTACACAGATTGATGCGAGTATAATAATATATGTATATCAAATTGATAAAGAGAATATCACACTAACCAACTAACAACATGGATTCGTTCAAACACACACCAAACATAATGGGCTAAACACCCACCTCCCTCCACGGGAAGGGGAAACGGGTTTGATCAACCCTCAATAGACACACACTACGGGGATACCCTTCTCAAGTCCCTAAGGGGTTGCTCAATTCATTTAAGCCTATGATATGTATGATATGATAGTGCTTCCCCTATTGGGGAACGTCATGGTGATGCCCCTATGATAGTGGTTTCGATTGAACCTCATCACCACCTATCTCTTGAACCTCATCATCATTGTTCACTAGAGTGTGTAGGAACCACCATGTTCCGTACATAGAGTGGGTAAAGGAATATTAAAGGAATACTAATTTCATTCCCATAATATCGTATATAATTCAAATAATGGATATGTAATAAATGTATGAAATGAATGTTAGGTTGAGATAGGGTAACTTATCCTCTCCTTCCTATTGACTATCTTCCTATCGACTAAGTAGTAAGTGTCAACGTAAGTGGGCCTAGATGCAAGGGCATCCCCCTATCATGTAGAAAATTCCGTAAAAGGTGTGAAGCGGCTGCAAGGAATGTGGAAGAAAGAAATCCCTTTATTATGTGCTCTGATGATGTGGTTGGACTTCCTCCAAACCCATCCAAATGAGGTTGTGACCATGGCAAAAAGCCAAATGAGAATGTTTTTGATGAAATAGGCCCCAACAAAACTAACATGGATTCAATTCAAGTTGTTGTGTATTTAGGGAATGGGTAGGTACTAAGGGGAGGGTAACACCACTTATTGTATTGAAATGGAAAGGTTCAACAACCCCAAACATGAAATGGGGATTATTCCTTATTATATCGAAAGGTGTATACCTATTGGTAATGGGCATATTTAATAGGTTTTTAGTGTTTAATTAGTTTTGTATGGACACGATTAAATATTGATGGAATATTCTTAGTCGTCTCAATAAATCAATGGTTGTGATTTCAACTACTAACTTCCTCACTATTATAAAGCGATAGAAGGAGAAACCAATGTAGCTCTAGCGATGATAATAGGTGCAAACACTCCCAGCCCAGATTACAGACGCGATAGGTACTTCCAGTAGAAGCGAGAACAGTCCTATGATTGCCTCCAGAATTGCCCCTCAATCCGTTGATCAGATGAGAATTATACAGTAGCACAACACCAAGCGACTGGAACATTTGTGTAAGTTTTCACGAAGTTGGGATTCATTATTTAATTTTGACAGGAATCACTGTACAATTCTTCTTTAATGTTATATCCTAGAAATTTTACAATGTGAACTGTTCCATTAAGAATTTAAATAAACTTCTGTCATTTTATGAACATAAATTGGAACCCGAGTTGGTGAAACCTTTCAAGGTTCACCAGCCACGAGTTGGTGAAACCTTTCAGGGTTCACCAACCACAAGTTTGTGCTAGTTAAAGCCCAACCACACTATGGGATTTCATTATTCGGATTAGAGCTACTAGGACACACTACTACGATTAAGCATAGACAAGGACGTCTCGATGCGAGATCATATATTATCTATATTGGATTAATCCCATTGGGTTATTCCCACTATTAACAACCGGTAATTGGCACCACCGACCACCTGGGGATCTACCCATTGGCTGACAGTGACCGCTTCCCATGGGACTATTGGCTATATATACCTATTGAAAAATGTAATGGAAGAAGGGTCCTCAAGGGGGGAAGAAAGATAGTCGAGTTCTTGAGGGAAGAAATTAAGGGCCGTAACACCTCACTACCTGAGCCAACCCCACAAACAGTTTCGAGCCCGGCACACCACTTGGCCCGGCAATATCACGATGAACAAGCAGGAAAGAAAGCCGTTATCAGGATGAACAGGCTAGAGATTCTTCTTTCAAGCAAGCGGATGAAGCGCAAGAACCGAGAACCCGAGCCCGGACAAGCATAGGACCGAGAATCAATCAATCAAGTTAATCAATCAAAGCCTTCCCGTCGACATGTCTGTTGGCCGCCATCCTGTTGTGCGCCCCTCTAAGAAGACTAATCAGTTATTTCTAGAATGCGCCCCTCTAAGAAGACTAAGTGGTCTCGTTCTAGATCGAGGGCTGCGGTTATTTCTAGGTCTTTGGTATAGGTTTAGTTATAGGTATATGATTCTTTCTTCGTCGGGCGGGTTTTTTTGTTAGGCCTGGGGTTCTTTCGATCATCTCTTGGGTGATTTCGTCAGACCCCAAAAGCAAGCACCGAGGCGCTTAAGCTAAAAGCAATTGATTCTATCCATCCAGCCCATCATAGGGGAACATCATGAAATGGTCATGGGAGAGGCAGGATGGGGAGCTGGACCTACATGGACTATGAAGATTTATTTTCAAGGGGTGGGCAGTGTTCTGTGCAATTTTCTAAACCGGGATTGAGTTCTTCAGCCGAATCTTTGTTAATTCAAATTTGCAAATAGTTAAAATGTTTCTTCAAAAAGTTGCGATGTTAAAATAGTAATATGATTCTTTCCATTCGTCAATGTCACGATGTGTGAAACTGATTTTCGAGAGCATAAATTTCACACAGTAAAAGCGACTTGTAACTCCAATGCGATTTCTACGTACCAAAGAGATCGGGTGATTTTCTTAACGTTATCTCAATAGAGGACTCAATTGTCTCTCCTGCGCGAATATTTCGGAGTATGATAAACATCAGTTGTAAGTCCAGCCGTAATTCCTACCCACCAAAAAGATCATGAAATATTTGGTACTATAAAATGCTCATAATAAACGTATAAACGTGAGCGGTGACTCCTGCCCTAATTTCGATCAATAAAAAAGGTGGACTCCTGTCTAATTTCGATCAACAAAAAAGATAACGTGAATTAGGAGTTCACCTAAGAATATATTCTTATCACATGTTCAAATTCAGAAAGCAAGGTATGTATATTTTAAATTTTACGAATAAAATCGTCAGAGAAGATTTCAGTTTGGGAGTACTCTTAAAAATTATATATATAGAGAGAGAGTGTACAATTAATGATCTTTCAATTATAAAAACTAATCTTATGGTTAGTAATGGAAGATGCTACATATTCTTTGTCTTCCTTCAAAGACAATTAATGAAATGCTACATACTCTTTGTCCTCCTTCTAAATCAATTAATGAGATTTCATATTTATAACTTTCTTACATTTTTTTATTTTTCACATTTACTTATGATAAATATTTACTAATTTACCTAATTAACAAGTTAACAATCATTCCAATTTAATTACTTCAATGAGTCTTTTCGCTTTCATCAACCACAATCATGTAGCAGTGATAGTTGAACCAAATATTTTTTTTAGTGAACACCGGCCCAAGAAATTTATGCATACCATCGCAATTAATCTATGTACATTTGAAGCTTTACTTATGGAATGTTACACACCCTCATCCCTATAAACATCTAGACCTATCAAGATTTATCGTCAAGGAATTATGAGTTTTCAGCGCCATTTTCGAAGCCCGGGTTTGAGCTCTTCAGCTGATTCTTTAAATATCTAGACCTATAAAAATCTAACCTATCAAGATTTACCGTCCCAAAGGCCATTAAGGATGTTGGAATTTAAAATATAAAGGTATATACAACACTATACACAGTATGCCATTTTAAAATATGCTCATCAGTAAATCGGATATACTTAAAATATGCGCGTCTTATAATTGTTTTTATAAGATAAATAACTCTTAAAAACTGAACCAGGCTAGTCGGCATGGCTTGTCTTCATATTTGAATGCTTCTAAAGCCTGCGACGATGAGGGATTTCAATTAGATCTTTTTTATATCTATATCCATTAGTGTAAATGGTTGTTATTTTCATTTTTAAGTGTAAATGGTTGTTATTTTCATTAGATCTTTTTCTTTCCATATGAAATCGCGTTGGAATTGCAAACGAAAGAACTATTAATATATACTGGCTGAATGCTACAAGAAAGCTAAAACTAAATACATGATGATTATGATGTGCAGCCTATATGAATTCTGAAGATGACATTGCAGTTCTGACGATAATGATGACAACCGATCCCAGAACAATGAATAAGCTGGTGATTTACAGGCCACCAGGCAACATAATCAGCCAGAGTGAGCTCGTCTCACTATGGGAAAATAAGTCTGGAAGATGTCTCAAGAGAGTTTTTCTGCCGGAAGCCGAGATGGTCAGACTTTCAGAATGTAAGATAACAGTTTTCAATTCGTTTTTCATCCACGCTTAATCTTTAGACCCGTGATTAACTGCATACTTTAAATACGTAACATGGGATCTATGTCTATGCGGCTCTGCCTCGTCCAGGTCAGAACATTCCCGTCTCGATTTTGCACAATATTTTTGTTAAGGGCGACCAGACCAACTTTGAGTTGGGAGAGCAAGATTTGGAGGCGTGTGATCTGTATCCAGAGTACAAGCACACCACAATAGCTGAATTGCTTGATATCTCCGTTATCGATCCACCTGAAACAAAACTGGCATCATTCATATGAGGGCTCTTAACTGAAATACTAATAAGTCTTGGATTGTAACTGAAGGTTATTTTGAATTGAGCTATCATATTGTTCGTCTTTCCAGCAATATAGAAAGAGTAGATCAATACAGATATTAGTATTAGTCTTGCACATATAAAGTTGTATGTCTTTATGCCAAGTGTATAGTAGCTGAACGGTTTGTTTTAAAGGGCTCGTATTTAAATTCGCTTCTTCCTCTTTATGGTTCTCGTAAGGTAGTTCCAGAATGATCAATTTACAATTCGTTGGTTTTAAAATTTATTTAATATATTTTAATGGTTTTCTTAGGTAAAAATAGAGTATGGTAAAAGTTTAATTTAAAGAATATGATAAATTTTTAGTTAATACATATTAGTTTGTACTTTGAACATAAATATTTGTATATTATTTATTGTTAAACATATACTTTTATATAATAAAAAGTATCATATTTGTCGGACAAAGGTAGATTAACGCTAGCATTAGTTCCAATGTTTGGTTTAGCATTTTCTGCTAGGTAAATTTATGGCAATGTTTTATATCCTCACATATCCAAAGTTTGGCCTTCGAATACATTATCTATTGTTCGAACTATTGTTACATAAATTATAATAATTTTTTTGGATACGCGACTTAAATGTTTACCTAACACACTTGGCAACGTTTTGTTTTTTGCATATCCACTGATTTATTAATTGCATGTTGTTGTTATTCGTGTTGAAACTGCAATTGTAACTGCGTCATTCGTGGTGGGTTGGTTGTTGCTTGCTTGTTTGTTCATTGTGTGTTGTTTATTTTTGTTTGATTTGACTTTGCAGGGTTTGGGTCCTGTGAATGCAGTTGGGCCTTTTGATGTTTTTTAACTCGGTTGTTATTTGCTGCTTGTTTTTTTTTGCCCAGGGTTTGCAATGTTGAGATGCTGCATCCGCAGTTGGATCTGTTGTTACATTCTTTTGCAGTGGACTCTCCGTAAAATACTATTAAGATAAAATAACATACAAAAAAAATTGGAGTCGATGTAAATTGCATCTCTTACGCGTTGAAGCACAATTTGTCGGCCTCAAACTATATTTCATAGCTGACGATATTTTTTCCATGGTTTATGTCTTACTATGGTTTTATAGTTATGAGAGTAAGTTTTGTTGTTTGAACAATATAGTTGTTCTCTCCCTTTTATCCCCTCTTGTAAGCTGTGTTTTTGATTCTATAGTTTCTCACGTTTTTGTGGTCATTCTGATCGATCACCGTTCGATTGCATACTTAACGAGTTTTATGGGTACGGCTTCGTGGATAGGTGTTATCGAACTATGGCAACTCGTGTTCAGTGTATACATCTTGCACCCAGAACTTATGTTCTCTACAATTCGACCCCACACTCCTCGAACTCACAACTGTGCCTCTACATGCGATGAGTTTTTCTATCTTACCTACCTTTCCATACTTAGTCAAGTTTTCAAAGTTTGGCGGGTTGACGCATTTTTGGGTTCAAAAAATTTAAAAGCATTTGTGACTCCCGTCCATCCCTGCTACCTTCCGCCCTTCTCAATAGCCATTAATTATGCTTTGAAAAGTCACAACCAATGAGACACGTTTGAAAATATTGGCTTTAATAAGCGGAAGGATTGAGGACATCTCCCATTAAAATTAATAGACATGCGAATATTATGGGATCTCGTAATTTCTTTTTCCTACATTTTTAATTTGCAAAAAATAAAATAAAAAAATTGGCTCTTTTGGTTTTCTTAAAGGCTTCGGCATAGTGCATGAACGTGTCACCCACAGAGGCCTTGACGTCATGTCCCTCTTTAATACTGTGCATATTTTAGATGTCAAATTTGAGAATCTGATCGGATATGGGAATGTTAATATGTGCTATTAGTCAGTATTCAACGTACATATTGAAAATATTGGCATTAATAAGAGAAAATATTGAGAACATATGTCATTAAGACAAATAAACGCAAAATATATGGAAGATCATCCAAAGTTTATTTTAAATACTTGTTGCCATTTCTCTCTATAACCAAATAGTTGTGCTTTAGCATGCCTTCATTCTAATTTTCTTGGTCATGGACATGTAAGAAAACTTAGAGATGCGATTGAGGCACAGATGAAAGAAGAGAGACTGGTTTTATGTGACGTGAGCTTTGAATAAAAGAAAAAACTCTGTTATCCAACAAAAACTTAGAGAGGAGGAAAAAAAACGAACAAGTATCTTCTGGTTGGTGTTCTCCCTGTATTCAATGCTTTGGTTGGTTGAAAAGGCTTCCTGGAGATTTGTTTGTTGAACTTTTTTATTTTCTTGCTGGGAGTTGTAATGGATTTTTAGGTTACGTGAAAAATACTTCTTCGTTAACGTATATAGTTTCTTTCAACAACACAGATTTGACAAGTGTATCAATTTCTGCAGATTGCATAAGAATTTATCTTCCTCGGGGGCATCGAACTTAGCATGGCTTGCAAAATGGTCTTTCATGTTTGTAACCGATGTGAAATATTACTCCGTTTGTGAATGTAACCAGAGGCAGGTAACATAAATTGTATGGGTGGATAAAATGACATATTATCACTACAAAAAGTTTATATTTCAAAGTTTGGTGAGCTACTTTTAGGTGTGGTAACTGACTTGACAGAAAGCCATGTTCTTTGTCAAAGTTTTTTCGGTTTCCTCTAGATGTAGTTGTAGATTCCACATATTTGGCGTCACCTCCGAACATTCCAAACCTTTCTGTGGGCCACCATATTTTCCACCACTATGATGAAATATATATTGTGATGCAATCTGCAACATTTGATACACTTGCAAGATCTGTGCTAATGCATTCTGCAACATTTGATACACTTGCTAGACCTGTGCTACTCGAAGAAGACATGTACATCAACATAATAACATTTTTCAACTAGCTTGCACATTCCTTCCAATTTACTGTAATAAAACAAAGAAGTTCAACATACAAATCTTCAAGCAGGCTTTTCAACCAAACATATGATCAAATACAGGGAGAATACCATTTAGAACATACTTGAATTTTTTTACCGTCCCATAGCTAATGTCACATAAAACAACTCCCTCGAATTTGAGTTTGGCCTTGATCACATTTCTACGTTGTCTTGGATGTCAATGGTCAGGAACATTGCTAAGATAACACCTTAAAGACCAAGTTTTCGATGGCAAAGGGAAATTAATACTTGACAAACAATGGAATGTTGAATAACCATCCATTGCAAGCAGGCCATATCTAGAAGAGACAAGATATTCAAAAAACGGGGATAGATCTAGTTGGAAATACCAATTAAGTCCAAGACCGAAAATTGATATTCAACTCGTTTTTTACAAATATTTTCAATGTACATATTTTTTCTGGCTGGTGGCAGGTCAAATCGCAATCATTGTGGAAAATAATATCAGTTGTATTTTGTAACCCATATTATTTGAATATAGAATCATTACATTTTTTTTTAAAAGTGTTTTCCATTCTCTGGTATATACATATTCAAATAATGGATACTATTCTTGAAGAAATATGGATACTATTCAAATAAATATCAAAACTTTCTCCAATAATACATATTAATATGAATACTATTAAAATAGATATCAAACCTTTCTCTTGGCCAATACTTAGCCAATTATCTATCCACCAGGCCCTGGGTTGGCGGTATCCAATAGGTATGTCCCTTGTTCCATCATATAGATCTTGCAGCCAAAGAACTTCAGTGATCTGCAGTTTATGCTTTTACTAGTAAGAATACACCAAGGGTTCAAAAACATTTCCATTAATAAACGAAAAAAAAGGTTTTTCGACTGTTAGATACTTATCCCTTTTCCCCTTTTCGTTTTCTCGTGCATTATCGCTTTCTGGTTTTATACTTACTCGTCTTTCTATGATCGGCGGTTGTAGGTTTCGTAGGATGACATATATTCATCTCAATCTCTATCTTCACATGACGAATCCGATCAACTGTTGTTCCCTTGCATACTTAGTCAATTGTATGGTCGCGGTTGTCGGGCTGGCGCATATGAACCCACCTTTTCTTCTTCCCGCTTGTTATCACTTTCTGGATATATACTTGGTTGCCTTTCTATGATATCTGGTTCCAGGGTTCGCGGGCTGACATATCTTCATCTCCATCTCTATCCTCACATGACGAATCTGATCGGCCACTGTGACTTTCCATAGTTAGCCAATTTTATGGCTGCCATTGCTAGATTGGAGCTTACGAACTCGACTATTTATTGTTCCATTATATACATCTTTAACTCAAAACATCTGTGATATATAATTCCACCTTGGGTTCCTCGTATACATTAACTTCATTCAAATTATCTGTCGCTGCCTTCCATCCCCACCAACTTCACATCCTTCCTGATATACATTAACTATGCTCTTACTAGTGATAACTGGACACACTGGTATGAAAGAATTGGCGCCTTCTGCTCCACTATATACAAATTAACAACCAGACTTCGACATCGTCCCCTCTTCCATGTTACACATTATGCATTGAAATGTTCTGAACTATACAATTTCACTGTCGGGGCCTTGCGTCCTCTAGAGAAACCTTGTGACCGTATTTTGGATCCTCACATTGGTGGGTTGACGAAAACTCCAAGTCCTAGTCATTGTTTCCTATCCTTCCCATCCCCGTACTTATTTTCAGTTATGCAACACCAAAGGTTTAATACTAGAACGACATCATGCAAAAAGCGGAAAAAAATCGTCATTAATAAGCAAAAGTCGGGACAACCAACCATCCCTAGAGAAGTTGTCCAAAAACATGCAAAGAAGATCTTTCTTAGTGAAAGTAAGTCCCATCTAGCATTTATGTGTTCCATACTTGCACACTATTTCCATTGCGGGTTACCAGATTGAAGGCCTCAAAATTGTGTTTTGAATTTTCGACGAGTTGCAAAGAGTGCCCGAAGTTCTGCAATATACAATTTGTCTGCAGGAATGTATAAAAACTCTTAATTCTCTTACCCCCCCCCCTCTATTATCCCTTTCTGGGTCTATATCTAGTCACAGCGATATGATCATGACCTCATGGATTCACAAATTTACAACTCTTTATCTATATATTCACACCATGAGCCCTACCGACCGTGGTCCCTTTCGATACTTAGCCAATTATGTAATCACCAGTTCCCAGATTTGCGATATCCAACACCTATGTCCCTTGTTCCCTCATATACATCTTGCACCCAAAGAACTTCCGTGATCTACAATTTATGCCTTTAACAGTGAGAACTCAACAGGGGTTTGAAAGGATTTTCATTAATAAGAAAACAATAGATGTTCTTCTGTGAGATACTTAATGCTTTTTTTGTTTTCTTCTTCCTGTGTATTATCGCTTTCTAGTTATATACTTAGTCTCCTTTCTATGATCACGGGTTCCAATGTTGGCATGTTGACATATCTTCATCTCCATCTATATCTTCACATGAGGAATTCAACCAACCACTATTCCTTTTCATACTTAGTCCATTTTATTCCCGCGGTTGCCGAGTTGGCATTTTCAAAGTCTGTTACTTCTTGTTCTGTGATATACATTTTCCACCCAAAATTTCTGTGATCTACAATTCCACCACAGACTCCATCCTTTTTTCCTTTTTTTCTTCCCGTGTATTATGGGACTATAAAGTATGGACATGAGATTTTATAGAGCATGTACGGATTCCACATTCCATACTTATCCACCTTTTTGATCGCGGGTTCTTAGGTGGACGGATTCAAAATTGTCCTCCATTGTTTCATGCCTTGCAAATAGCACCCAGAATTCCGCGATATACAAATTGAATGAAGAATTCCTAGAATTCCGCATTCCATATGAATCCGACCGACCGTTGTTCCTTTTCATACTTAGTCAATTTTATGCTTGCGGTTGCTGGGTTGGTGCTTTCGAACTCTGCTGCTTCTTGTTCCGTGATATACATTTTCCACTCAAAATTTCGATGACCTACAATTCCACCACAGACTCCTTTGTCCTTTTTCCTTTTTTTTTCCCCATGTATTATGGGACTATAGAGTATGGACATGAGATTTTATAGAGCATGTACGGACTTTGCATTCCATACATAGCCACTTTTTGGATCTTGGTTTCTTGGGAGGACGAGCTCAAAATTGGCTCTCCATTATTCAGTTCCCTACAAATAACACCTATAATTTCGCTATATACAAATTGACAAGCGAACTTGTGGGCTGTCTGGCTCAACATTGCACTTATTTTCAATACTAAATTAGCTCTTACTAGTGACAACTGGACACACTAGTATGAAACAGTTGGCATCAAACCCTCCGCAATATAGAAATTGACTACTAGCTTCTGACATCATCCGCTCTTTTGTGTCATAGATTATGCATTCAAAAGTTCTAATTGATACAATTTTAACGTCAGGGCCTCACATCTTCTGGACAGACCTTGTCAACCTATTTTGGATCCTCCTGTTGCCGGGTTCATGAAATGTCCAATTCTAGGATACTTTTGCGGGTTGGCCCTTTCGAATTCTGCTAGTTCTTCTTCCGTAATATACATCTTGCACTCGAAATTTTCGTTCTCTACAATTCCACCACACACTCAACTCTTTTTCCCTTTTCTTCATCTCGTGTGTTATCTCTTTTTGGTTATATACTTAGTCATCTTTCTATGATCATGGGTACCATCATTGCTAGGCTGACATATCTTCATTTCCATCTATATCCTCACATGACGAATCCGATCGACCGTTGTTCCTTTATATACTTAGCCAATTTTATGGCCGCGCTTGCCGGGTTGGCACTTTCGAAATCTATTGCTTCTTGGTATGTGATATACATATTGAACTCAAAACTTCTTTCATCTACAATTCCACCATGGATTTGTCGAACTCGCAAGCTTCATTCTACCACAGTTCATAAATGTTTCAAAGCATTTGTCACTGCCTTCCATCCCCACTAACTTTCTGTCATTCCTAATATACATTGGTTGTTCTCTTACTAGTCAAAACTCAACACAATGGTAAAAAATAGTTGGCATCCGACCCTCCACAATATACAAATTGACTACCGAGTTAAGATCTTGTACTCAAAATTTTCGTGATCCACAATTCCACCACAGACTCCTTAGTCCTTTTTCCCTTTTCTTCTTCTCGTGTATTATGGATTTTTGGTTATATACTTAGTCACCTTTCTATGATTGCGGGTTCCAACATTGGTGGGATGACATATCTTTATCTCCATCTATATAATCACATGACGAATCCGACCGACCATTGTTTCTTTCCATACTTATCCAAGTATATGGCCACAGTTGTCGGGGTGGTGGTTTCGAACTCTGTTTCTTCTTGTTTTGTGATGTACATCTTGCACCCAAAACTTCTGTGATCTACAATTCCATCGTGACTCCTCAAACTCGCAAGATTCATGCTACCATGGTTCACAAATGTTTCAAAGTATCTATCATTGCCTTCCATCCCCACTAACTTCTTGTCCTTCCTAATATACATTGGTTATGCTCTTACTAGTGACTCTTACTAGTGACAACTACACACACTAATATGAAACTGTTCACATCCACCCCTCCGCAATATAAAAATTGACTATCGGGTTCTAACATCGTCCCCTCTTCCATGTTACAGATTATGCATTGAAATGTTTTGAACGATACAATTTGACTATTGAGACCTCACATCTTCTAGGGAGACCTTGTCAGCTTATTTTGTATCCTCATGTTGATGGGTTCACGAAATTTCCAATTCTTGGTCACTGTTACGGGTTGGCGCATTGAAAATTTGGTGCTTCTTCTTCCATGGTATACATATTGCATGCAAAATTTCCATGATTTACAATTCCACCACGGACTCCTTAAGTCCTTTTTCCCTTTTCTTCTTCCCATGTATTATCGCTTTGTTATTATATACTTAGTTTCTTTTCTATGATGGAAAATTCCAGCATTGGTGGGCTGACATATCTTCATATCCATCTATATCCTCACATGAAAAATCTGATTGACCATTGTTCCTTTCCATACTTAGCCAATTTTATGGCCATGCTTGCTAGGTTGGCTCTTTCGAAATCTGTTGCTTCTTGTTCCGTGATATACATATTGCACTCAAAATTTCTATGATTTACAATTCCACCCCAAACTCCTTAGTCTTTTTTCCCTTTTATTCTTCCCATGTATTATCCCTTTATGGTTATATACTTAGTTTCTTTTCCATGATCACGGGTTCCAGCGTTGGCAGGCTGACATATCTTCATCTCCATCTATATCCTCACATGATGAATCTGAACGACCATTGTTCCTTTCCATACTTATCCAATTTTATGGTCGCAGTTGTTGTGTTGACACTTTCCAACTCTGCTTCTTCTTGTTTTGTGCTATACATTGTGCACTCAAAACTTCTGTCATCTACAATTACACTATGGATTCCTCGAACTCACAATCTTCACTCTAACACAGGTCACAAATGTTTCAAAGTATCTTTCGCTGCCTTCCATCCCCACTAACTTCCTGTTCTTCCTGATATACATTAGTTATGATCTTACTAGAGATATACAAATTGCCCTCTAGTTTGTCCTACCATACCCTCTTCGGTGTTACATGTATTGCACTCAAAAACTAAGACATATAATTTGACCCTCATGCCCTCACCTCCAACAGTTGTACCTTGTAACCCTATTTTTAAGATGCTTTTTCCCATACCCGTGACCTCCATACTTTCTTAGTATGAAATTAGAAACCTTTCATGGTAACAACTGACCATGCAGGAACCATCAACATTGTCATTAATGAGTGAAATGCTTGAGGAGATCTCCCATTATTATGCATTAAACCAAGATCTATAGAGAATTATTTTGTCCATTCCGATTGTTCATCTCAAACATGCGTTGTATTATTGGCCTGATCAAGAAATATACAATGCTTAATCACTCATTGTTGTATTCTCCATGTTCTCATTTCTATGTATGAAATTACTAGTCTTTAGTGATAACAACGCATCATACAAAAGTCGTCAAAATTGTCATTAATGAACAAAAGTCTCAAGGAGATCTCCCATTCACACGCATTGGACCAAGATTTGCACAGGGTTATATTCTCCCTTCCAAATTTTCATTTCATTCAACGTCTAGAGAAAACAAACATTCTTGTAGACTTATGGCAGCAGGTCGACAACATGTTTTTGGAGATACAGTAAATATCTTCAGACATCAGGACTAGAACTTCCAGTGGTCGTGAGCATACGTTTACTATTCATCCCATTCCAACCAGAACAAAGTGATTTGGACCTCTGGAATTGCTCGTCCATGCTATATCCTCGAGTTTTTTGACTATAAGGAGGTGGTCTCTTGGTGTGCTAAAAAATATATTCCAATCCAAAGAAATATTCCACTGCACGACCATTCTCCTATTTCTTTGTCGCCTCAGGTCTTTCACAAGATATTAAAATTGTTAGAGCCAACATTAATGTTTAGAGGACAAGAATGCAAGAAGTTCCTAGAAAAACATGATAACGGGTTGGACATCTTGACTGAGTTCCTCTAAGACCCAGCAACAGTTCCTCAAGATATCACAAAGTTGCAGGTAAGTTCCTTCAGAAATCCATTCCAGGAAATTGCTTGGTTGTTTACAAGAATAACGGGACAAGCATCCACAACAAGCATTTCCCATATAATTATTTATATTTTGTACTTCACATTCAAGTAAAAATTCATTTTCAATTGGGGGAAGCTAATTTCCATTGAGATCTGTTCCCAGTTCTCACGATTCAAAGAATCGAATAAATTTTATATGTCATCCTACTTAATTTTCTCAATAGTGCATTGTTGATCATTTCCAAAACTTTCTCTTTCAAATAAAATAAATCACAGATTTGACCTAGTAACATTCTGGTACAAGGCCCTATGGAGGCACACTGCCTCCCACTATTTTTATGAAATTTTTAATGGCTTTGTATCAGTTTTCAAAGATTTTTTGTTAGGGAAGGATGCTCCCCGGATGTCTGGCCAAGAAACCAAGTTTTAGAACAGGAAGGGCACACTTGAACAAAAGGAAAAACATTGTGTACTCATGGTATTTATCTCTAAGGAAAATCCTTCTTTCCATCCATGCCACATCACAGAAAAAATGTTTGTTGCAGAAATATCAAGGCAATACAACCACTAGTTTCATTTTTTCCATGACAAGAAAAAAAAATCGTTCATTCCTCTGCCCTGGAAAGTCGGAGACTTCGTGTGCAGAGACATCAACAAGATTGATGAATTTGTCTGCCATTTCAAGAAATTGAACCTAACTTATGCTGAAAGGCTAAAAGGGTTTGACCCTAATGGTATTTTTCGAGAACATTTACTGGAAGTTGGCTTTAAAAATCTTTTATCCATAGACACCTGACCGAAGATAGTGACAATGACGACAACAATTCTTCTTCTGGCAATTGTGACACAGAGACATTGCAAAGTGTGACTGAATTGTACAAACAACAGGGAAAAGTATCCAGTGAGAAGAGTTCCCATTCCCCCACTAGCACTCCCAAGAGGACGACATCATGGACCATCACTTCTACAACCCACTCCTGTAAGAAAGAAACCCACAAATATTCGAACATAGGAGGAGATAAGAACCCTCCTTGCATAAAAATTGATAGTTCTCACAAAATTACACTAACGCAGAAGAGAAAAAACAATGCAAGGAACGTGGATGAACCCGAAATTGAAAGTGAACAAGTGCAACTTGAAATTGAAACTGAGCACATGCACAAAATTTGGTTGTCTGTAGTGGAAATAGTTGAGACTGAAATTTTTGATGAATATGAATTCTTCATATTCTAGAGCATTGTTTTTGACATTCAATCTAAAAGTATGGTCATTGAAAAGAGATATGTAACAAACAAGAAAGATAAATCTTGCATAGAGATTAACTTTAGGAAAATCCGACCGTCCCAAATATCCTTGTTTCACCAAGTAACCGATGATGCTCTTCATGATTCCATTGGAGGAATTGAAGAGGAAAATGTTAGAGTGAAAAAAAACCTCAACGAATTTGAGCATGATTTCATTGCAACCCCATAATTTACCAGTCCTTTAGCAAAAAATGTGACTTCTACCATTTCATCCAAGATGAAAGTATCCTCTACCCTCCTTACATTCTCTATATCCCTTGTAGAGAATAACATCAACAAAAGAATGCAACTAGTTACTGAAGCTTGGGAAAGATCACAAAATTTAGTTTCCTTCGGAAAGAAGGAAAACAATTTTCTCGAACATTTGGAGTCAAATTTAAAAAATGATCAACATTTATGTGAAGAGGTGCTGACCCATTTTTCCAACCATGTCGTCAACACATCGGAACTGAAAAAGAAGACAAGATAAACTCCCCTCCCCAAAGAAGACCAAAAAAGTAAAAGCATGCTAGCAAAAGAATGTTAAGAACCTGGAGCTCATTGTCGAATCATGTAAACAAGCCATATCAAAATAGGAAGATTTATTCACAATCCTGATCCAAATAGACTTAGCCGGAAGTACCAACGAGGGTCAAGACCCAAACTTAATTCTCAAAACCTTGAAAATCACCAAAGAAGCCTTCCATGAACAACTTGATATTTTAAAGGGGTTGTCTTTCGAAAATTGTTATGACATAGTTGAACATCATGTAGATGAGATCGAGCGTTAGGTATTGGACTATGCGGCACACAATGATGAAATTGAACAGAGTTTGCATAGTATTTCAATGGATCTAAGGAAATTAGAAAACGACATTTACGACATAGAAATCTGGGATAAAATCAACATGGCCCCCATGAAAAGCTACATCAAATAATGGTTCCAATAGATAATGGACAACCTCGTTGAGGAAGGGAATCAACCAGTCGACATGACTCCACTGACCATCGACGACAAAAACAAAAACTCATTGGATTCATAGTAAGTCTATATTGGCATTTTTTTTTCTTTATCAATCTAGTTTAAGTCTATATTGTCATCTTGTTTTCTTTATCAATCCATTTATTACCTCTTTAAATAGAAAACTGTAACCAAAGAATCATAACTTCCAATTTCTTCTTTTCAGGTCTTCCTCTCTACCATCGCACACTTCTTCTTTTGACATTTCTAATTCTTGTACTTATTCATTTTTATTGTTCACCAGAGCCCCAATCCTAGTCTATATGAAAAACATATTTAAATTTCAATAAATATGTAATAGACATTATTAATTTTTGATGAATTTCAAAGAAAATTGATTCAGAATGTCTTTATTGTATGCTAAATTTTTGGTGTCCAGGAAGCTTTCTTGTTTGTTCCAAAGAAAACTAATTCGAGAATGCTACATTTTTTGTGTCCTATTGTATGCTAATTTTTTTTTGCCCGGTAACCTTTGTTGATATAACAGACATTACTACTTTCAAATAAAACTAATTTGGTAATGCCTTTGTTTCACGACGTTGTTACTATTCTATTGTTTTAAAGAAAACTAATTTGGAAATCCTAGTTTTTTTTTGTTTTTGTCCACAAACCTATGCAACAGACATTATTACTATTCTATTGTATGCTACATTTTCTTTGTCGAGGAACCTTTTAAATGTTCTTGTAACAAACGTTCTTACTAGGAACCTTATTATTATTGTACACTATCTTTTTTTCTCCAGGCTCCTTTTAAATCTCTCCCGTACTATCAAACTTAGATACTAGGAACTTTTGTTGATGTACCAGACATTAATATTTTTTGATAAATTTCAAATTAAACTAATTCGGGAATACTAAATTCTGCATGGATACCACATGTACTTCAACTTCCTACCCATGTGTCTGTACTCGGTCGCATTTATTCCCATTCCAACATGGCAGGGACTACATTACCATGCAACACTTGTTCTAATAGAATTTGCTAATAGAATTTGAGGTGTTTTTTCTAAGTATTTTAATGAGTTGCTTTTAATTTTATTAATTTATTAAAAGTAATAAATAATTTTTTTTTTTTGTTGATGATGTTGTTGGTGATTATCATTTACCAAGACTAATCTAATTTTAAATTAGATGATCAATTGATTTTCTTTGAAGTCTTGTTTTTATCCTCTAAAAAATTCATAGCAATTTATAAAGTATTTTTTCGTCTACTTAAAGTTATGCTATTTCTTCATCATTAATTAAAGTTTAGGTTGGTTGTATTATAATGGTAAAATATTAACATAATATGTATTTTTTTTAGATGAAAGGAGAAATGTCATAGAAAGTGGTTGTGGAGTACTTAAACATGCTTCCCAATCTAAAGTATAAAGTATTAAACCATATATTAAATGGGAAAATATTTAGATTAAAGATATAACTGATTCACCAATATAAGTTCATGGATTTATCATGAATTCAGAGAAATCAAATCCCTAACACAAAAACATTTTTTTAGAGTGAAAAAAATGACACACACACACACACACACACACACACACACACACACACACACACACACACACACACACATATATATATATGTCATGTGTCAACTCCAAATTGGGCATGGAAGGAGTTACATTTAAGTTACGTAAGTCCCTCACAACAACAAACCATTGAAATGTTTAAACCATGAGAGTTTTTTCTTCTCTCTCTACTTAAGGTGGCCACTAAAATATTTTATTTATGGTTGATATTGATTTTTTTTTGTTATTAATAATTTAATGTTTGGTTTGTGTGCAAGATTGAGTTTCTTTTATTAGACCATTTTTTTTATGTCACTTGACAACTCCATGTTAAGCACTGAAGTAAGTACACATTTCCCTCATACTAGGATGTAGAAAGAAACTATGACCTTAGACCTTAGAATCCTCAAAGACTTATGTTCTAGAATACTAATGACTATGAATATTGACAAAATGAAGGTTATGATAATTAAATCCAATAAGATCATGTACGATACATCTATTTATGACAACAATAGGTTGAATAAAGTTCCTTTGTACAAGTATATAAGAATTGATATTCATCCCAAGCTCAATTGGAACTATAGCATTGAGAAAACAAAAAGTTGAGGGTGAAAAGATTTTTATGGGCTTGAAATAATTGTAAATTAGCACACCTTTGGCTAAGGGATAAGAAACATCTCCTCTTTGAGACTCTTTTCAATCATGTTATCCCATATGGATTTGAATTTTGGGGATACAATATCTCTCAAGAAGAGAAAGATAGATAAAATCCAAAATAATTTTATAACTTATAATGTAAAAATTAAAGGTAATGCAACCTATTCTATTCTCCTCATAGAAGTGATCATTTCCCCCATTGAAAACAGATATATGATTGGGTGATTAATGTAAAATAACTATATAAACAACATGGATGACAAGAGGCTACCTAAAATTTCTTCAAACTCTAGCCAAAATCACTAATGCCTCAAGCGAGGATGATGTAATGATACAAAGACTTGTCTAAATCATTGGAGAATAAAAGAATAAGAAGTTATTTTGCAAAATATGGATGATATTAAAAGCATTGTCCCAAATAAATTTAAGGATAAAAGAAAATTAAGATATTATAAGAAAGTGGTTGACCCTAATCTTGAAGATCAAAAGTATCTCTCTATTTTTACTAGTGTAAATAAGAGAATCAATATTGCTAAAATAAGAACTAATTCTCATGAGATGTATAGTGAAACATGGCATTGGAAAATATCCAAAATACCATGGAAATAAAGAATATATCACCTTTTTGACACGAATAGGGTTGAACATGAAAATAACTTTCTCCTAGAGTCTGTGTATACCCAAATTAGATCTCAATTTCAAAATATTTGTCACAATACCAACCTTCCTAACCTTTTAAGTGACCAAAACTATAGGGATCTTGGAACACTTCTCCTAATTCTTTTCAAGCATCAAAATAACATTTTTAAGAAATCCAAGTAATTTCTTACCTTTCTTAATGTCCAATAGACCAATTTGTGCAATTTGAATGTTTTTTTGTTATTAATAATTTTTTTTTAAATGCCACTTGTTAGCTCCATCTTAAGCGTTGAAGTAATTACACATATCTCTCATACTATAATATAGAAAGCACCTATGGATGAAATAAGAAATTTTTAACTTTCAGTTACTTTATATATATATAAAGGTGATATAAAAATATTTTAGTGAAGGTGGCATTTGAACTTCTTTGTTGTTAATATATATTTTTAATTCCATGTGCTAAATCCATGTTGAGCACGAAAGGAATTACACATATCCCTTTTAGTGCGATAGAAAGTGCCTCTCCATAGAAAAAAATATGAAGGAGTAATGAGCAAAGGTAAAAGTAGCAAGATAAGATGTAAAAATCACATTTGTGAGACAAAACAATGTTGTGATAATTGATAAAAGAAAAGTTTATAACCCAAGCTCATAGATGTAGAATGAAGCATAGGGAACATAGACCATGAGGATTTGCACATATAGCATCAATGGTTTACCTAGGATAAGGAAAATGTTTTAAAATATTTTTTTTTTTTTTAAATAAAAAAGGATGAAACCTGTTATATTAATATAAGCATTTTACAGCACTATTGGGGATGCCAGCTGTCCCGCCTTAGATTTTAAAATCTCTTTTTAATAATATCAACATAAATCCTTTTTGAATAATATCAATGTAAATCTTGTTTTAGAAAACTGGGAGTGTGAAGATATGCAAATGCTTGAAATATTGGGATATGATACATGCAAGAAAATATGTTTATAGAAGGTATAGATCCTAAGTGGATGGGATAAATACAAATACACACCACACAGGGAGGAAGAGAAACTCGTGAGTTTAATCGCTTTGTTAACTTATAGATAAATTAGACATACATTTAAGGAGAATGAAAATCCAAACATTTTCATAACCTTCATGGGAAGAAAAACAATTTCATTTGTTTCGACATTATTTCCCTAACACTCCCCCCTTAATGGAGAAATGAATTCTCTACAACTCGTAATTGATTTTTACATATTTCAATTTTTTCCTTTCCAAGAGGCTTGGTAAAAACATATGTTATATTATCATAAGTATCACAATAGATTAAGTCAATTTCCTTTTATTATATCTTTTGTATTACAAAATGATGTTGTATCTTAATATGCTTCGATCTAGCATGGTACACAAGATTGTTGGCTAGGTTGATGGAAATTTGGTTATCACATTTTATAATTGTTGGCACTTTTTTTTCTTCGCCCACATCTTCAAGAATCTGACTCAATGAAACTACCTCACAAGTGGCACTGTATAGGGCTTTGTACTCAACTTCAGTTGATGAGAGAGAAATAATTGGTTGTTTCTTGATGCTCCATGACACGATCCGAGATCCAATTCTAAATGCATAACCTATGGTTGATTTTATGTCATCAATATTTCCAACCCAATCTGAATCATAATGAACTATCGATTTAACACAGTAAATATTATTATTTTTAATACCAAAATTAACATTCCCTTTTAGGTATCGAAAGATTATCTTCACTACTTTCTAGTGGATTTGATGAGATTTAGACATGAATTTACTAAGGATGATGACTAAGTATGCAATGCCTGGCATCAAAGTGGTGATATAGTTCATACTTCCCACCAATGGTTGATACAAAGTACTGTCCACCCATTTTTTCTCATCATCACTATAAAGTTTATCATTCTTCTCTAATGGCATAGACACGACCTTCCATTCATTCATATTAAACCTTCTAAGACATTCCTTTGTATATTTACTTTGTGTGACAAGTATTTTTCCACATTTTCTCCATACTTCAAGGCCTAAACAGTAATGCAATTCTCCAGGATCCTTAATATTCAATACATATGACAACTATATTTTGATTTCTTCAATCAAATTAGATGTACTTCCTATTTTGATAATATCATCAATATACAAGGAAAGTAAAACAATATGCCCCTTCTCATCTATGTTGAAGTACAAATTAGGATCACTTTTACTTTCCACGAAACCTTTTTGAGAGAATAAAGTATCAATCTTCACATACCATGATATTGGTGCATGTTTCAATCCATATAAATATTTCTTTAAACTACAAACAATATTCTCTTGACCTTTCTTCGTAAACCCCTCTGCTTGAACAAGATAAAATTCTTCCTTTAATTCCACATTTATAATAGAAGACCTAACATCCAACTGATGTAGTTTCCAATTATGTTTTGTAGCTAATGAAATAATTAATGTAATGGTGTTCATCTTAGCTATAGGTCAAAAGTGTATTGACAATTAGTTCCTTATCTCTTTGAATAACCATTTTCAACCAATCTATATTTATATCTATCTATACTACCATAGGCATTAAATTTGGATTTGAACAATCATTTAGATCCAATTGGGACTTTATTTTTAGGCAGTTTTGTTAGTTTCCATATTTCGTTCCTCATTGCAGAATCATATTCTTATCTCATGGCATTCCTCCAGTCTTTATGTTCTTCAACTTGTTCAAAATTCAATGGTTCCACAACATTCATTACTTGAGTCATTAATGAATACTATTTATATCTTATAGGTGGTTGAGTTTTTCATCTTAACCTCCTTGGTGCTTCACTAATTTCACCTCTTGTTCTACTTTTTGGTGTATCTTCTCCTCCTCTTGGTGTTCTCTTCCTACTTGAAGTGTCCATGTTGCTTGAATATTCATCATGTTCTTTTTCTTGTTCAACCTATGCTACTTCTTTGAAAGTTTCATCATAGTTAGAAGGGATTTTCCATTCATCATAACTATCCAGCTTATGTCCTTCATATCCATTATCTTGAAATAATACATCTGTACCTAATTTTTTTTTATGTGTGATGCGATCAAACATCTTATATGTTTTGTTATGAGAATTGTAACCAATAAAAATGCACTTGATTTCTTTAGCATAAAATTTTCTTCTATCCTCTTTGGGAACATGAGAAAATGATTTTCTTCCAAATACTCTTAGGTTCCTTACTACTGGTTTATAACCATAAAGTGCTTCAAAAGGAGTTTTATGATTTAAAATTTTAGTTTGAATTCTATTTTTCAAGCACACTGCGGTACTAATTGCTTATCCCAAAATCCATTAGCAACAATTTTACCTTTTATCATGCTCTGTGCACATTCAACTAATTTTTTGTTCTTCCTACATTCAACTAATTTTTTGTTCTTCCTCTCTATTACTCCATTTTGTTGAGGAGTATGAGGTACTATATACTATTGTATGATTCCATCTTTTTTAAAATATATGATGAATTATCTTGATGTGTAATCCCCTAATTGATTTGATATTAGGATTTTGATGTACCTACTTATTTGTTTTCAACCATTTTTTAAAATTCTTTAAAATTCTCAAAGACATCACTTTTGTTCCTCATAAAATTGACCCAATTATATTTAATGCTATCATCAATAATGATCAAGAAATGTTATGCTCCACCAAGTGATATTGTTTGCATGGGAACACAAACATTTGTATGCACTAGTTCAAGGATTTATCTTTTTCTTTTATTTGTATGAGTAGGAAATTCTTCCCTATGCTGATTACCTAGTGCACTTCCTTAAAAAATAGTATGTTCATTCTTAAGCAAGGGAAGTCCCTCCACTATTCCATGTATTTGAATTAGAAAGAAATCATTATAATTAAGATGACCATACCTTTGATGCCATAGTTATTTTGTTGATATGATTGTAGATGCCAATGATTGATGACCCTTTTTTCTCACATCAAGCTTGTATAATCATCCAAATCTGATTCACGTATCAATAATATTGTAATGATCCTGTATACCTTTTACAAAACAATGCCTATTTACAAATTCAACTTTCAAATCTTGATCTACTATGGTGGAAACTGATATTAAGTTGTTCTTTATACCAAGCACATAGATGAATTTTTGAATTTATTTAACACAACCGTTTGGAAAGGTTACAAACACATCACCATATCCTTTAATTTGATGTGATTGATCATCCCCAATATATATGTAAGCACCATTATTATTCTCATGATCGTTTTCAAACCAATCCTTATTACAAGACATATGTATGGAGGCACTGAAATCAACAAACCAACCATTTGAGTCATATGTTTCCGCTAATAAGATAGCATCTAAAAGAAATAGCCTAAGATTTTTGGAATCATCATGCACTATTTCTCCTCTATCAACAAAGTGATCGATATTCCTTCTATTTCTATGTTTGGACTCATTATATTTCTTTTTAAAAAAATATCTAGCATACTATCCAAGCTTTCCAAAATAAAAGCATGAATTATTCCTTTTAAAATTAACATCAATATTTAATGGTGTCATACCTTGATGTGATTGTGCATGTTGTTTCGTACCACCCTTATTTCTTTCCCATGGCTTGCCTCTGTATGGTAGTTTACTCTTTGCCAACAATGCCAAATATGAACTTGAAGACTTGCAATTATGATTTTTACTTCATTCTTCTTCTTGTAAAATAATACCTTCCATTTTATCAAACACAAGATCGTTTTCTCTATTTGCAAGACCAATAATAAACAATTTATATTCTTCTAACGTTCCATTCAACATTTCAATTACCAATTATTTACTAGAGATATTTTCACCAATATGGCGAAGCTTGTCTTTCAATTCTTTAATTCTAGAAAGAATGTTATTGACATTTTCATTCTCCTTCATTTTAATTGAAAAAAAATTACTTTTTAGGGGAAAAACTCAGATTGTATTAGTTGTTTCATAGAAACATTTAAGGAATTCCCATGTCTCTATGGATGTCTTGCATCCTTTGATATGTGGAACAATATTGTCCTTCATAGACATTTTGAGCAACACTATTTCTTGTCTTTCTCGATGCTCCCAATATTGGATTCAGTTTGGAAAGGCTTCTAGTTTGGCATCTTTTCTAGATGCATTGCACCAAACATTTTCCCCTTCCATCAAGGTCTGAATTTTTAATTTCCAATTCACATAATTGGACCCATCGAACTTGTTTGATTCATTCAAATACAAATCATCCAAATAATTTTCCATATTTAATCACACTTTAAAAAAAGTGATTGCAATTAGTGCACTGATTTCTAATATATATATATACATCAATTTCACCTCCTCCAAGACTACAACTAGGCTTTGCGACCTTTGCAAGTGATCCATTTGGATATTGGTGGCCACCTGCCTATTCCACTTGGACCCACACCATTGTTTCTTTCAGTTTTTCAGTTTCCTTAATTGTAGCACAATTTACTCTTTTTAGCAGTTATTTGGGTCCTGAACTTCCGGAGCTGTTTTGAGGCCCTAAACGACATTTTTTGGGCATGAATTCTCCGATGAATATGAATCCATTCCAGACTCGATATTCGGTTTTAGCAGTGTAGTCCTCAGATAGATATTTCTAACGATGTATCATGAGTGTCAAACAGAGATAGTATGCCAAAGTTACGACCCCGAGAAATTGATGTACCAATTTACCCCAACGGGGCCCATATTCTGGCGTTTCATCTCCTAGGTTTAGGTTTTTGGATGTTTAGGGTTTTCCATTGTTTCTCAGTAATACATAGGCCTTCGAGCCTCATTGTAACAGGTAGTTGAGAGACTAGTAGCTGCCACATCTCTTCTCAAAGATAAGCTACCAGCGCCCTAGCTAGTTTATTTCCATTCTGTTTGTAAGCATTTTTCAGTCATTTGTTATTAATGAAATGAAGTCTTATTTCTGTTGCATCTCTGCATTTATGTGTATTTCTGTATTTCATTGTATTCCTAGATAAATATGGATCAGTGGTATCAGAGAGGTCTACTCGTTCTTGATCTTTCTTTGCATGTCCCCAACGAGGTCAGGGTATAAGGAGTTGGGGCTCGATCTGGTTGAGCCTTTGCAAGATCCATCTCGCAAACCCCGATGACCGCCCATGGGGGAAGAAAAGAAAAATTAGGGAGCAGGAGATCCTATCAAAATGTTGCTCGAGGAGGCCCTCGAGAAATAAAGGAATGCGATGATGGACAACTTTGCCCAGATTCTTCAACAGATTCCCACTAGTGGCGCATTGACATCCAACAACCACTCTGGAGGTGCCACTCCTTTTAAGGTACAAGTAAAATTTGACATTCCCATATTTGAGAGACAAATAGATGTAGATGTCGTAGATAGATGGTTGAATCTGTTAGAAGGATATTTCTTGGTTCATGAATTTTTCGACTAAGAAAGGATTATTTTCGCAATCTGCAAAGTTGGCCCCCATGTCAAGGACTGGTGGGAAACCTACTCGAAGCAACAGGGTGAGGGGGAACCCTCTTTTTTCTCGACCACACCCACTTGGAATTATTTTCGATATGCTATCAAGGAAAAATATTATCCCGTGGGGAGCTATGAGGACAAATACATACAATGGACTACGCTACAGTAGCAAAGGGACCAAGATGTGCATGAGATGATGAATCTGTTTCATACCCTACGCACAAAGTTTGGTATCAAAGATTCAAAGAAACATTTGGTGTTAAAGTACCGTAGTTGTCTACACATATACATTTGGGAGGAAATGGAGTTCCTTGACATCTCCTCGCTTGGTGTGGCATACTGATATGCTTCCAAGATTGAGTAGAAGTTCAAACAGAAAAAGTGAGACTTTGGGTCTACAAATCAGAAGCAATGGAAAGGTACCCCCAAACTACAGAACAAAGGACCAATCCAAGTTGGGGCGGCCCAAGATAACCCGCCAAAGCCACAAGTAAAGAACAACACCACGAAGCCAAAAAAGGACACAGGGAAGTGGTGTGAGTTCCATAAGAGCTCCACTCACAACACAAGTGAGTGTCGGGCCAAGCAGTCACTGGTAGCCGAGTTGAAGGCTTCTGAATTGGATGCATGATCCAACTCTAAATCAAAACCCAACAAGGGGAATGATAGGGGGAAGTAGATTATTGATGCGGAGCCCAACACCACCATTGCCACCATGAAGATCCATAAGGAGGAACCAGAAGATCCAGAGGAGGCGGAGCATCTCTTCCATTCCAAGATGTGGGTAAAGGGTTCCCCATTGCAGTTCATTGTCGACAGCAGAAGCTAGAATAACATCATCTCGGTAGAGGTCGTGAAGCGGCTGGGCTTGCCGACCACAGTACACCCACAACCATACACCATCAGGTGGTTGCACCAAGGATGGGACCTCCGCGTCAGCCAACAATGTCGCCTTCCCTACAACATCAAGCCCTTCATGGATGAGGTATTATGTGACATTTCTCCTCTTGATGTTTCTGATGTATTATTAGGTCAACCATACTTGTGGAAGTGACATGCTGTGTATGAGTCCAGGCCTCGTGTTGTTATTATCACCTTTGGAAATAAGTTGTACAGGATACCGGAGATAACACCACCTACCACCATCTCTTTGGTTGCTGCAAAACAATGCAGTAAGGTCATTTCCAAAACAAAGAAATTTGTTTTCCTGATGATCCACCCTCAGGGAAAGAGGAAGACTATGGCCATGACCTCCAGACAGGGCCCCGCTGCATGAAAACAACAGATGGATAAGGTCGTGGAGGAGTATGAGGACATATTCACCTCCCCCGCAGGGGTGCCTCTACACTTCTAGGTCTATGATGCAGGAGCATCCACAACACATCAAGCGAGCCAGCGCGTGGAGCAGGAAAGACAGCTGGACAACGCCTACAAATTTTGAAATGCTTTGGAAATTGTTGCGTCGTTCTTTATTGAACCATTCATAAAGAAGCGCACTTGTATTGTAAAGGGGACCTTGAGCCTTTAAGCTCTCGTCCTTAGGAGATAGGAAGGCATTTAATAGATTTAATGTTGTTAGATAGGAATTAATTGTAGATTTGATAGTTGTAGAATTCGAGAGGGCAAACAGAATATAGGCACCCTCCTTTGTACATTGTAACAAATTTGAGAAACAGGAGCAAGAAGAGAAGAGAAAGCAGAGAATTTGTGGAGAACACCCATGTACAGATTGAATTAATAGAAGAGATCCTTTGATTCAATTTCATGGTTTGTGTTGTTTCTCTATGTTGATATTATGCTCATGGTTGTTTTCTTTCTGTCATGCATTTGCTTTTGAATATGTTGTGTATGTGATTTCATAGGTTTACTGAAGTCTGAGAGAGAAGAGAATGAGTTTCAATTGTTTCTCTGTCTGAGCCAGGAGATTCTTGCGTCGAGTGCAGTTGAATTCATCCGCATAGAGTGCGTTGATGAGGCTAGATAGTTAAACTCTTATTCTCATCTACCTAGAAGTTGATTTGGGTTGGTAGAGACGTGCAGGAGAAGCGCAGACTGAAATCGAAGTCTCAGTGGCAAACCTGAGCAGGAGCGAGTAGAGACTGTTGTTGCTGCAAGCGCACAAGGTCTGAAGAATTCCACACTTGAGGAGCTATTAAACGTCGGGCACAAGGAGAAGCACAGACATTCCTCTAAAGGAGTCAGAGTTGACAAGCTCAGGAGGAATAGTTCCTTCGTGAGTCTTGGGAGAAGGACCCAAGAGAAGGTCCAAACCGGGAGGAGCTTTGAAGCAGAAGAAATCCTTGGAAGGAGGAATAGACACTCAGAATTCGCAGGAGAGAATCGCAAAATCCCGCCAGCCGTCAGATCTGGGAGAAGGTGTGAGGGATTTAACCCTAGGTGTAGGAAGGGACCCAGAGCCATCGAGATTCGACTATTGGGTTTCACGGAGGTTAGAGTTTTTCACCCGTTGGAATCGTGATTGGTGATTTCCCAAAGTCATTGGAGTCGTCGATCACCGCGAGGACACGTGGCATGGGATCCGGAGGAGTTAGGACTCGACATATCTCGAGCGGAAGCAACAAGTAGTGGGAACGGAAGTTACGACATTGCGATTCGCGATGCCCCGAGTTGATCAGAACCATTGATCGTGGGGACGCGTGTCGAGGAATCCCGTCATATCAGGGTTCGAAAAATCGGGATTCTCGACAAGCAAGAACTCTTGTAGGACGGATTCGGGATCCGTGAAATCCCGAAGGCGATGTAGGAGCGTGGGACCCCAGAGGCTAGTGGAGTACAGGTGGCGTTGTATTGGAGAATTGGTACCTCGACATTCGGGGTTTTCAAATGCAAAGAAATTGTGAATGGTGACATTGCGATCCCGCGATCCCCAATAGAGAGGAGAGAGGAGGAGACGTGGTGAGATATAGCGCATGCACATATCGGGGTTCGGGGTTTTTATTTGCACGAATTGCTTGCTCGTAAACTTCGCGATAACGCGAAGCCTGATTTCCCAAGGAGACAGTGGGAGATCGTTAGAGTATCCTGTGGGTGACCTAAGGTCCCGATATGTGATTTGGAGGGCATATCATCTCTTCAGGCCTGAGTGGAAAAAAATAAGGTCCTGGTGAGAGCGGTCGGACTGTGAGGGTCACAAATTTGCACCAAGTGGTATCAGAGCGGGTATATCTTTGCTTTCTATAGCAGAGGAGGAGAAGAGAAGATATCATGCCACCGAGAAGAGAAATACAGTCACCTGATCGAGAAGACATGGATGCGCGAAGAAGGGGTAGGCCAGCAGGAAACCCAGAAATAGAGCGCCAAATGAGAGATCTCCAAGAAAGGCTTGAGGAGATGGAGACAGCGCAGAGACGCAGAGTCAGCACTGAAGAGTTCAGTGATTCCGAGGTGGAAGAGGAAGCTGGACATGATGAAGGAGAGGTCACAACAGAGGATGCTTCAACTAAGTGATTGATTAAAGCCATTTCCAGGATGAGTTCCAAGACCAAAATGGACATTCCCGTCTATGAGGGGAATTTAGATGCAGAAGAGTTGCTGGATTGGATCCGAGCTCTTGACACCTACTTCGATTATGAGGATATCGAAGAGGACAAGAAGATAAGGCATGCTATTACGAAGTTGAAAGGACATGCAACCTTATGGTGGGATGAGCTATAGGCAGATAGGCATTCCAAGGGGAAACAAAAAATTAAGAGCTGGGACAGGATGATTGCTAAGATGAAAGAAAAGTTCATCCCCCAAGATTATCAAATCACTCTGTTTAGGCGAATGTAGAACCTCAGACAGAAGCTGATGATAGTCAAGGAATACACTGAGGAGTTCTATTGATTGAACATCAGAGCGGGTCATCGAGAGAGTGATGATGAGAAGGTGGCGAGATATATGAATGGTCTGAGGTATGACATTCAGGATGAATTGAGCATGGTTACCATCCGAACAGTTGAGGATGCGTACCATATGGATTTGAAAGCCAAGGAGAAGCTGAGCCATAAGCAGGGACAACAAGGGTGAGGCAGGAGTCAGCCCAGAGGCAAGGCGGTTGCCCAAGAAAGAACACAGAAGCCCAAGGAGGAATGGAGGAATCCTCAGGGTAAACTTGAAAGTGGTGGAACCTCACAGAGGCAGAAATGTGCTGAGCTGAGACAACATACAGAGCAGGGTGGCGGATATGCTAACGCAAACACTTTTCCTCGTACCAGAGGTAGAGGACGAGGCAGAGGAGGAATCATCACATGTTTTACATGTGGAAAGGATGGACACAAAGATGTTGATTGTCCAGAAAGGAAAGTGGACAGAGGAGAAACTCACATCACTGAGGCACGGAGGCGTTATGCTGAGAATGAAGATGCAGATAAAAGAATATTGCTATGATCCAGGTGGATATCGGGGGCCACCCACCTTTTCCAAATGGCTCAAAACAATTTTCTGGCCATTTTGGCAATTTACTATTTTTAGCAGGTTTTCACTTCCAGGGCCATTTTGAGGGCCTAAATTAAGTTTTTTCGAGATAGAGGTTCTCAATGATATTCAAAGGCATAATTGATCCCCCAAAATGAATCTCCTCAACGATACCTTTCCAGTGAGCTATCACACGCCTAAAACGGAGATTGTATGAAAAAGTTACGACGCCGGGAAGTTGATGCACCAACTTACCCAAACGGGGCCCACATGACTTTTGGCGCTTCATCTCCTAGGGTTAGGTTTTTGGATGTCTAGGACTTTTGTCATTCCTTATTATTGTAAAAAGGCCTCCAGAGCCTCATTGTAACCATCTTCTTGCGAATGCGAGTAGCCTTCACATCTCTTCTTAGAGATAAGCTGCCACCATTCTAGCGAGTCTTTCACTCTGTATTTTTACAGTATCTATACATTTCTTTCATTAATAGAAGTTGTGTATTACTGTATCTCTGTGTTTATGGTTGCATCTCTGATATATTTATGTTATATTACTGGATATACGCGATATCTCTATGCATTTCTTTATTATATCTCTGCTCTCATTTCGTGCCAAAAATAATCCGGATCAGTGGTATCAGAGCAGGCTTCTCTTGATCATTTTTTCAGTGCATGTCCCCGACGAGGTCCAAGTATAGAAAGTTGGGTCTCGAGATTGTATCTCTGGAAGACAGTCGCTCTCTCACACCCAAGAAACCCTCAATGGCGGAAGAAAAGAAAATCGACAGAGCAGACGATCCTATCAGTTTGTTGCTTGAGCAAGCTCTCACACGACAGAGGGACGAAATGATGGAGAATTTTTTTCACATCCTTCAACACCTGCCGATAGCATCAGGCGCATCTTCATCAAGCGACCACTTTGGAGGCAGCTTGCCTTTCAAGGTACAGGTTAATTTTGATATTACCATATTTGAAGGTCAAATAGATGCAAATGCCCTAGATAAATGGTTAAATCTGCTAGAAGGTTATTTCTCTGTTCATAATTTTTCAGACAAGGAAAATATCACCTTCACACTCCTTAAGGCTCTCCCCCATGTCAATCATTGGTGGGAAACTTACTGGGAGCATAGTTCCACAAATGAATCTGGAATATATGGGGCCGAGCCCACTTGGGATTTTTTTGTGGATGCGGTAAAGGAACAGTACTACCCTGTTGGAAACTATGAGGAACAATACATGAGATGGACCACACTGCGGCAAGAGAGGGGCCAAGAAGTTCCAGA
>ML776848.1:4648219-4661491 GCA_009831015.1 Picea engelmannii | reverse complement strand
TCATCTCTACAGGATACCAGAGGTAGTTCCAACTACTACCCCACCTAAACAGTGTTGCAAGGTAGTATCTCATACTAGAAAATTCATCTTCTCCACAATTTGTTCAAAGGGTGAACAGAAGGATACTGCAGCCACCACAGCTTTGACCAAAGCACCTTCTATCCAACAGAAGCAGGTCGACAAGGTTGTAGCAAAGCACGAAGATTTCTTCTGCACACAGTCATCTAAAATAACCAGACTGGTTAAAAAGCTCCAAACCTTCCAGCCATAGGTTCGCGATAGATTTCCACAAACTAAGTAGTGTGACTTCTCCAGCAAGACAAGCAGCTCACCAAGATGCAGATTCAACAAATGCTTTTCCCTCTCCCCCGGGAACTCAACGCAATGGAGACCATTGCTTCCTAAGGAGGGAGGATTGATCCAGGTGGATATTGGGGGCCACCCACCTTTTCCAAATGGCTCTTGACACCTACTTCGATTATGAGGATATTGAAGAGGACAAGAAGATAAGGCATGCTGTTACGAATTTGAAAGGACATGCAGCCTTATGGTGGGATGAGCTACAGGCAGATAGGTATTCCAATGGGAAACAAAAAATTAAGAGCTGGGACAAGATGATTGCTAAGATGAAAGAAAAGTTCATCCCCCGAGATTATCAAATCACTTTGTTTAGGCGAATGTAGAACCTGAGACAAAAGCTGATGACAGTCAGGGAATACACTGAGGAGTTCTACCGACTAAACATCAGAGCGGGTCATCGAGAGAGTGATGATGAGAAGGTGGCAATATATATGAATGGTCTGAGGTATGACATTCAGGATGAATTGAGCATGGTTACCATCCGAACAGTTGAGGATGCGTACCATATGGCTTTGAAATCCAAGGAGAAGCTGAGCCATAAGCAGGGACAGCAAGGGTGAGGCAGGAGTCAGCCCAGAGGCAAGGTGGTTGCCCAAGAAAGAACACAGAAGCCCAAGGAGGAATGGAGGAAGCCTCAGGGTAAACTTGAAAGTGGTGGAACCTCACAGAGGCAACAATGTGCTGAGCTGAGGAGACAACATACAGAGCAGGGTGGTGGATATGCTGACGCAAACACTTTTCCTCATACCAAAGGTAGAGGACGAGACAGAGGAGGAATCATCACATGTTTTACATGTGGAAAGGATGGACACAAAGATGTTGATTGTCCAGAAAGGAAAGTGGACAGAGGAGAAACTCACATCACTTAGGCGCGGAGGCGTGATGATGAGAACGAAGATGCAGATAGCAGAATATTGCTATGATCCAGGTGGATATCGGTGGCCACCCACCTTTTCCAAATGGCTCAAAACAGTTTTCTGGCCATTTTGGCAATTTACTATTTTTAGCAGGTTTTCACTTCTGGGGCCATTTTGAGGGCCTAAATGAAGTTTTTTTCAAGATAGAGGTTCTCAATGATAGGTGAAGGAATAATTGAGCCCCCAAAATGAATCTCCTCGATGATACGTTTCCAACGAGCTATCACACGTCTAAAACATAGATCGTATGCAAAAGTTACGACCACGGGAAGTTGATGCACCAACTTACCCAAACGGGGCCCACATGACTTTTGGCGCTTCATCTCCTAGGGTTAGGTTTTTGGATGTCTAGAACTTTTGGCATTCCTGATTATTGTAAAAAGGCCTCCATAGCCCCATTGTAACCATCTTCTTGCGAATGCGAGTAGCCGTCACATCTCTTCTCAGAGATAAGCTGCCACCATTCTAGCGAGTCTTTCACTCTGTATTTTTACAGTATCTGTACATTTCTTTCATTAATATAAGTTGTGTATTAATGTATCTCTGTGTTTATGGTTGCATCTCTGATATATTTATGTTATATTACTGGATATACGTGATATCTCTGTGCATTTCTTTATTATATCTGTGCTCTCATTTCGTGCCAAAAATAATCCGGATCACGCTAGGAATGCATAAAATCCTTTTGACACCTAAAAAAGAGGTGGAAAGCTCAGTGCAGAGGAGCAGATTGCTCAGGACATCTTTCACAGCCAAGGGATGGAAATGCAAAGTCATTGTGGACAGTGGGAGCACCGACAATCTTGTTTCGATCAATATGGTGGAAAAGCTGGCGCTGGAAACAACTAAGCACCCGAGTCCATATAAAGTCTCGTGGTTACAAAAAGGACACCGAGTAAGTGTCACTAAACAATGCTTAGTTAAATTCAAGATAGGGAATTACAATGATGAGATTCTGTGTGATGTCATTCCCATGGATGTATGTCATATATTGCTGGGTAGACCATGGCAGTATGACAAAAATGTGGTTCATGACTGAAGGATGAACACATACACTTTGGAAAAGGATGGGAGAATCCATAAATTGCTTCCGATAAAAGATAAAGAAGTGAAGCCGGAAGTAAAAAACACAATACTTCTCATGAGTGGGAAGGAACTTCTCACAGAGATGGAGAAGAACGAAGATTCACAATTCTTTGTTGTCAGGAAGCCGAGAATTGTCCTGACAAGCACAAGAGTCGATGACTTACCTGATGAGATTCAGGAAATGTTGGGAGAGTTCGCTGATATCATCATGGATGAACTACCTCGTTTGTTTCCATCGATGAGGAGTGTGAGTCACCATATTGACCTCATACCGAGAGCAAGTTTGCCAAATAAAGCTGCGTACAGATTGACACCCCAAGAAAATGAGGAGGTCAAAAGATAGGTACAGGATCTGCTAGACAAGGGACTGGTCAGGGAGAGTCTCATTCCGTGTGCTGTTTCGACAGTACTAAGTCTGAAGAAGGATGGAGGCTGGAGAATGTGTACATACTCTAGGGCGATTAACAAAATTACCATCAGGTACAGATTTCCACTGCCAAGAATGGATGATCTGATGGATTGCCTGAGTGGGGAAAATTATTTTACAGAGATTGATCTGAAGAGCGGATATCATCAGATTCGCATGAGAGAGGGTGATGAATGGAAGACAACATTCAAGATCAATGAGGGTTTGTACGAATGGCTGGTCATGCCGTTTGGTTTGACAAACGCGCCAAGCACATTCATGAGGCTGATGAATGAAGTCCTGAGGGAATTCATTGGCAAATTTGTGGTCATGTATCTGGATGATATACTGATTTTTAGTAAGACCAAGGTTGAACATTTGAAACATTTGGAAATTTTGATGAGGAAGCTACAACAGGAGAAGTTGTTGATAAATTTGAAGAAGTGCTCCTTCATGAAGACATAGCTCATCTATTTGGGTTTTTTCATATCAGCCAATGAGTTGAAAATGGATCCTGAAAAGGTAAAAGCGATAAAGAATTGGCCATCATCGAGAAATGTTTTTGAGGTGAGGAGCTTCCATGGATTGGCTAGTTTCTACATAAAATTCATTTGGAATTTTAGTGGAATTAATGCAGCAATGATGGGCACAGTGAATAAGCGGCATAAGACTTTTCACTGGACAACAGAGGCTAAGAAGAGCTTCAATCTGTTGAAGCGGAAGATCACAGAGCAACCAATTCTGGTGTTGCCTGATTTCCAGAAGACATTTCAAGTGAAATGTGATGGAAGAGGATATGTCGTAGGAGGGGTCTTGAGTCAGGATGATAGGCTAGTGGCATATTTCAGCGAGAAATTGGACGACGCAAAGCTGAAATACTCCACGTATGATAAGGAGTTTTATGCCATGATACAGGCATTAAAGAAGTGGAGGGATTACTTGATACCCAAGGAATTTGTATTGTACAGTGACAATCATGCATTGCAGTTTGTAAGTCAACAAGAGAAGTTGAACCAGAAGCATGCAAAATGGGTAGAGTACATGCAGGATATCACATTTGTGATCAAACACATTTCAGGGACTGCTAACAAAGTAGTCGATGCTTTGAGCAGGAAATGTTTGTTGTTGCAGGAGTTCCAAGTCAAAACATTGGGTTTTGAGAATCTAAAGGACATGTATGCAGGTGATGCAGACTTCAGAGAGGCGTACGAAGTAGCTGAGAATCTAGTTCTTAGGGATCAGTGTCCGTGGATAGATTTCATGATCCAGGAAGGATTGTTGTTTAGAGGCAATCATCTGTGCATTCCGAATTGCTCCATGAGGGATAATTTGGTGAAGGACAAGCATAGTGGCGGATTGGTAGGTCATTTTGGACATGAAAAAACATTCACAAAAATGAGCGAAACATATTTTTGGCCGGGCATGCGAACCGATGTCAAAAGATTTGTTGACAGATGCAGGATTTGTCAACATTCGAAGGGCCGAAAGTAGAATGCAAGGTTTTATCAGCCATTGTCCATACCTGAGAGGCCATGGGAGGCGATCAGTATGGATTTTGTTTTGGGTTTGTCGAGAACGCAAAGAGGAGTTGATTCCATCTTTGTGGTGGTGGACAGGTTTTCCAAGATGGCACATTTTATTCCGTGTCATAAGACTAGTGATGCGACCCACATCGCAAAATTATTTTTCAGAGAGATTGTGCGACTACATGGATTGTCGAGAAGTATAGTCTCAGATCGGGATACCAAATTCATAGGTCATTTTTGGAGGACGCTATGGAAAAATCTAGGAACTAATCTGGCATTTAGTTTAGCATACCATCCGTAGAAAAATGGAAAGACAGAGGTGGTCAACAGAAGCCTTGGAGACTTTCTCAGGAGCTTGATAGTGGAGCACCATACCAACTGGGACTAGATATTTCCACAGGCAGAGTTCACGTACAACGATTCAGTGAATCAGAGTACAGGAAAAATCCCATTCCAGATTTTGTATGGAACACATCCAAGGGGAGTTTTTGAACTCAGGGAGTCAGAACAGGTTGGAACAAGCAGTGCTAGCGCGGAGGAATTCCGTGAGGCGATGCAGGAACTTCACAACAAGGTGAAGCAGGGACTACAGAAGTCAAATCAAGAGTATAAGCGCAGAGCCGATCAGCGGAAGAGACAACTTCAGTTTGAAGTTGGTGCTCTCATTATAGCGCACCTGAGGAAAGAAAGGTTCCCAAGGGGAACATATAACAAGCTCAAGATGAAAAATATTGGGCCATGCAAAGTCCTGAAGAAATTTGGGGAGAATGCATATGAAATTGAGTTGCCAGATGGCATCGTGGTATCTCCGATTTTTAATGTTTCGGATTTATACCCATATAAGGCTACAGAAGCAGAGGCTGGAAATTAGGAACCAGTGATCCAATGGATGAAACAATTACCAGTTGCAGAGAAGCCACAGATGGAGTGCATACTGGACAAGCGAGTAGGAAGAAGGACCAGGCGAAAGAAATATTTTTAGTACCTGGTGAAATGGAAGAATTACCCAGTGGAGGATGCCAACTGGGAGACAGAAGTAGTTATCCAAAAGCATGGACAAACTGTACAGGAGCTCATTGATAGGAGCCCATGAATTATTTTTTTTGAGCCGAGGAGTATGATGTAGGAGCATCCACAACACATCAAGCGAGCCAGCGCGTGGAGCAGGAAAGACAGCTGGACAACGCCTACAAATTTTGAAATCCTTTGGAAATTTTTGCGCCATTCTTTATTGAACCATTCATAAAGAAGCGCACTTGTATTGTAAATGGGACCTTGAGCCTTTAAGCTCTCATCCTTAGTAGATAGGAAGGCATTTAATAGATTTAATGCTGTTAGATAGGAATTAATTATAGATTTGATAGTTGTAGAATTTGAGAGGGAAAATGGAATATAGGCACCCTCCTTTGTACATTGTAACAAATTTGAGAAACAGGAGCAAGAAGAGAAGAGAAAGTAGAGAACTTGTGGAGAACACCCATGTAAAGATTGAATTAATAGAAGAGAGCCTTTGATTCAATTTCATGGTTTGTGTTGTTTCTCTGTGTTGATATTATGCTCATGGTTGTTTGCTTTCTGTCATGCATTTTCTTTTGAATATGCTATGCTTGTGATTTCAGAGGTGTATTGAAGTCTGAGAGAGAAGAGAATGAGTTTCAATTGTTTCTATGTCTAAGCCAGGAGATTCCTGCGTCGAGTGCAGTCGAATTCATCCACATAGAGTGCGTTGATGAGGCTAGACAATTAAACTCTTATTCTCATCTGCCTAGAAGTTGATTTGGGTTGGTAGAGCCGTGCAGGAGAAGAGCAGACTGAAATCGAAGTCTCAGTGGAAAACCTGAGCAGGAGCGAGTAGAGACTGCTATTACTGCAAGCGCACAGGGTCTGAAGAATTCCACATTTGAGGAGCTGTTGAATGCCAGGCGCAAGAAGAAGCACAAACATTCCTCTAAAGGAGTCAAAGTTGACAAGCTCAGGAGGAATAGTTCCTTTGTGAGTCCTGGGAGAAGGACCCAGGAGAAGGTCCAAACTGGAAGGAGATTTGAAGTGGAAGAAATCCTTGGAAGGAGGAATAGACGGTCATAATTCACAGGAGAGAATCACGAAATCCCGCCAGCCGTCAGATCTGGGAGAAGGTGCGAGGGATTTAACCCTAGGCGCAGGAAGGGACCCCGAGCCATAGGTAATTCGGCTATTGGGTTTCACGGAGGTCAGAGTTTCGCACCCGTTGAAATTGCGATTGGCGATTTCCCAAAGTCATTGGAGTCGTCGATCGCCCTAAGGACATGTGGCATGGGATCCGGAGGAGTCGGGAATCGACATATATCGAGCGAAATAAACAAGTAGTGGGAACGAAAGTTAATACATTGCGATATGCGATGCCCCGAGTTGATCAGAACCGTTGATCGTGGGGACGCGTGTCGAGGAATCCCGTCATATCGGGGTTCGGAGAATTGGGATTCTCGACAAGAAAGAACTCTTGTAGGACGGATTCATGATCCGCAAAATCCCAAAGGTGACGTAGGAGCGCGAGACCCCAGAGGCTAGTGGAGTACAAGTGGCATTGTATCGGGGAATCGGTACCTCGGCATTCGGGGTTTTCGAATGAAA
The DNA here is from genome assembly GCA_009831015.1 of Picea engelmannii. Taxonomy (NCBI): domain Eukaryota; kingdom Viridiplantae; phylum Streptophyta; class Pinopsida; order Pinales; family Pinaceae; genus Picea; species Picea engelmannii. Next base: position 4,654,586 of record ML776848.1, on the reverse strand, counting down.
AGAAATTGTGAATGGTGACATTGCAATCCCACGATCCTCAATAGAGAGGAGAGAGGAGGAGACGTGACGAGATATAGCGCATGCGCATATCAGGGTTCGGGGTTTTGATTTGCATGAAGTGCTTGCTTGTAAACTTCACGATAACGTGAAGCTCGATTTCCCGAGGAGACAGTGGGAGATCGTTAGAGTATCCTGTGGGTGACCTAAGGTCTCGATACGAGATTTGGAGGGCATATTATCTCTTTGGGCCTGAGTGGAAAAAAAGAAGGTCCTGGTGAGAGTGGTCGGACCGTGAGGGTCACGAATTTGCACCATTCAAGCACCCCATCGATTTGACCCCAGGTGCGCCACTGCCCAATGGACCCATATATCGGCTCTCTGTTCTGGATAATGACGAAATCAAGAGGCATATTCAGGAGGTATTGAAGAAAGGTCACATCCGGCTGAGTTCATCACCCTGTGGGAGCCCGATCATGTTGGTGCAGAAGAAGGATGGGACTTGGATACTTTGCATTGACTATCGGGCACTGAACAAGATCACTGTTAAGAATAGGTACCTGATCCCACAGATTGATGACCTTCTGGACCAACTCAAGGGGGCAAAATATTTTAGCAAGATCGACTTGAAGTTAGGGTATCACCAGTTACCAATCAAACCCTCTGATGTGTGGAAGATTTCCTTCAAATACAAGGAGGGCCTTTTCGAATGGTTGGTCATGCCATTCGGGTTGACGAATGCCCTTGAAACCTTCATGAGGCTAATGGATGACATCCTACAACCATTCACCAACTCATTTGTAGTGGTGTACTTGGATGGCATTTTGATCTTCAAGCAGACTTGAGAAGAGCACCTCCACCACATCTGATAGGTCCTCCAAACATTGTGACAACACAAGTTGTGTGCCAATTTGGAGAAATTCACTTTTAGCATGACCTAGGTTCAGTATCTGGGATACATTATTGATGAGTGGGGGTTGCATGTGGATCCAACAAAGATCCAAGTCATTCGGGGTTAGCCAACCCCAACGACCCTAACATAGGTCCACAACTTTTTAGGTCTTTCCAATTTCTACCATAGGTTTGTGTTGGGATTATCTCATATCACTTGGCCCTTGAGTCAAGTCACTAGGGGAGGAGCTAAGGCAAAATTCATTTGGTCGGAATCTCAACAGAAGGCGTTCGGGGAGTTGAAGCATCACCTATGCTCTACACTAGTGCTCACATTACCAGACTTGCAACAACCATTTGAGATCGAGATAGATGCCTCTTACTATGCCATTGGGGTAGTCCTTACTCAACATGGGCATCTAGTGGAATATCACAGTGAGACACTTTCCAACACAGTCCAGAAGTATCCCACTTATGGAAAAGAAATGTATTCCATTATGCAGGCTTGTAAACAATGGAAGCATTACATTTTGGGAAAGGAAATGATCATCCACACAGAACACCGACCCCTGTAGTTCATACAGACACAAGGGAAGTTGTAGAATGATCGCCATCAGAAGTGGTTCACATACCTGCAACAATTTCATTTGAACATTAAGTACAAGAAAGGCAACACCAATAATGTTGCAGACTGCCTCATTTGACCACCCATCATGGCGCTAACCACTGTGCTCGACTCTTGTGGGCACGAGACTTTCGATTGGCTGCTTCTCTACACAAGTGATCCAGAATTCTGCCACACATACAATACACTCTAGGAGGGTAAGAAAGTTCCCAATTTTCACCTCCAGGATGCACTGCTTTGTCACCTGGGACACCTTTGTGTTCCTTCAAGCAAGTGTGCCAAGATGATTTGGGAGGCGCACTATAGTCGGGTCGTTGGGCATTTTGGGGTTGAGAAAACCATGACAGTACTGCAAAAGTATTTATATTGGCCGGACCTTCAATGGGATGTCGGGAAGTACATAAAGTCCTGAACTTCTTGTGCCATTGCCAAACTGACCATCAAGAAGCAAGGCCTCTATACTCCACTTACTACCCCCAGTCGACCTTGGGAATCCATCTCTATGGATTACATGTCGGACCTTCCTTCTACTAAGAATGGAAATGACTATGTTTTGTGGTCGTTGATCGATTCTCGAAGATGTCCATTATGATGGCCCGCAAGAAGAATATCACAGTAGAATCCACTGCTAAACTCTTCTTTGAATGAGTGTGGGTACACTTTGGGATCCCACAGTCTATCATTTCAGATCGGAATAGCAAGTTCCTCAGTACATTTTGGTCCAGCCTCTAATTGATGTTGGACACCAATCTCACCAAGTCCACATCTTTCCATCCACAAACTAATGGCCAGATAGAGGTCGTCAACTAAATGATTGTACATATTCTGCGCATGTACAACTCAAAGCATCCACGCACGTGGGATGAGAGACTCCCCTATGTACAACACAACTACAACTAAGCTCTCCATAGCTCAACCAGGCATAGCCCCTTTAAAGTGGGCTTGGGATTCCAACGACTATGTCCCATTGATGTAGCCATGCCATTTGCAGCTACTCTGGCAGATTCATCCCATGTCTAGTCTGAGGCTGACAATGCAAACAACTTCATTGAGCGCATTCAACACATTCGAAAATAAGTTCATGACATCTTGGACAAAGCCAATACTAAGTACAAGCAACAACATGATCAACATTGGGTGCCACACAACTTCCAGGTGGGTGACAAAGTGTGGCTACATTTGCAAAAGGAGTGCCTCACTGGACCCTACCGCAAGATTTTCCCGCTCCAATATGGGCCATACACCATCACCAAGGTTGTAGGGGACAATTCCTTTGAGCTCAGTATTCCACCATTCCTTGGTCTACATCTAGTGTTCAATGTGGACCGCCTTCGTCCCTACTTTCCACCTCTACTAGACACATCCAACATGGTAGAACAACTCACACCAACATAGTTAAACCCAGATTGCATGGAACAAGCCACAACTGATCGAATTATGGACACAGAGGTCAAGAACACCCTTCAACAGAGGATCGAACTATATCAAGTTGTCAAAGCAGGCCAACTCCTTCACCAGGGCAAGTGGCTCACTAGGGACCAAGTTTAGTAGAAGTTTCCTCATCTCACGGAGGAACTCAACACAATGGGGACCATTGCTTCCTAAGGGGGGAGGACTGATCCAAGTGGATATTGGTGGCCACCCACCTATTCCACTTGGACGCACACCATTGTTTCTTTCAGTTTTTCAGTTTCCTTAATTGTAGCACAATTTACTATTTTTAGCAGTTATTCGGGTCCTGAACTTCCAGAGCTGTTTTGAGGCCCTAAATGGAATTTTTTAGGCATGAATGCTCTAGCAAATATGAGTTTGTTTCAAACTCAATATTTTCTATCAACAGTGTATTCCTCGGATAGATCTTTCTAACGATGTATCATGAGCATCAAACGAAGATAGTATGCCAAAGTTACGACCCCGATAAATTGATGTACCAATTTACCCCAACGGGGCCCATATTCTGGCGTTTCATCTCCTAGGGTTAGGTTTTTGGATGTTTAGGGTTTTCCATTGTTTCTTAGTAATATATATTCCTTCGAGCCTCATTGTAATAGGCAGTTGAGGGGCCAGTAGCCGCCACATATCTTCTCAGAGATAAGCTACCAGTGCCCTAGCTAGTTTATTTCCATTCTGTCTATAAGCATTTTTCAGTCATTTGCTATTAATGAAATGAAGTCTTATTTCTGCTACATCTCTGTGTTTATGTGTATTTATGTATTTCATTATGTTCCTACATAAATCCAGATCAACAAGGTTTTTCTCTCAGGTTTGTTCTCAATCTCCTTGAATGGCTCTTCTTCCTTGACAGTGATTAGGGCCAAAAAAAATTGCAAAATGACTCCCGAGAGCTTGTTCTGTGCGTGGACTCCTCCTAAGCATGGATTTCACCTCTACTTGCGAGATTTAACAACCATACCTCTATCTCTCGCTCTCTACATGTCTGCTTCAATAGATCTACCAGATCTCTCATACAAAAATACAAATACATAGCACATAGGGAGGAAGAGACACTTTAGAGCTTAACTTCTCACGCTCTCACTTTGCCTCTCAGGCTTTGTTCATTTATATATAAATCATGTATATTTTAGGAGAATGAAAAGTCAAACGTTTTTTAACCTTTTAACCAGATGGTTTAATTTATTTAGACATTATTTCCCTATTAGGGATAACTTGATATGGAGAAATTATTAAGAGGGAAGGGTTTGTTAAGAATTTCAACATATACATAGACATTAAAATGATAGGTAGATGTAATTGTAGTTCACATTATATTTTTAGAATTTAGAGTAAAGTGTAATAATCCCTTGATATACCTATTTTATTGTCTTTTAGTGAAAAGGTTAAAGTTGAAGAGTTGATGCAAGCTATTGCTTGTCTAGGAGGAATTATTTGAGGTACATGCCCAACTTATTAGAATATGGCGTAAAAATATGAAACATAGAAAATCAAATAAGTTGTTGTAATATATAACTTTTAGGAACATGGAAAATGTCTATACATAATAAAAAATCTTGTTCTTCTAATCGTGCTATGTTACTTCTCCTCTAAAAAATAATGCACATATGTTCCCACTAATATTGTTCCCACTAATACATCACTTTAGTATCTAAATGACATAATTTCTTGAAAGTAGTTTTCACAATTGTAAATAAAAGCTACTTCTTGCACCATTATTTTTTCATATTTTTAATGTTATTTTTATATATATTTTAAATAAATCAAGTTAGTGAAGCCCTTGAATTAAGAAGTTGAATGTTAAGATTGAAATGTTTAAGTAAATAATCAATTTCTTTCTGCATGTAGGTCTTGTTTTGCACTTGCACCATATAGTTTTTTAGTTATGGATCATAGCAAGACAATAAAAGATTATGGAAAAAAAAAAACTATGTCTTCAATATTTTTTTGATTAAAAATACATATTTAAATTTTTCACATAGAGTTTTAAAATTCTGTGTAGTTTAGTTAATGATAAATAAGTAAACCATATAACTACACACACAACATATAATGATATGAAGTTAGGAAAATGAGTGTGATTTTGTTTATGAAATCTAAATTATTAAGTTCATCACTCTAAAGCTAAAATCAAGTGAAACAACTTATCCAACACATAGAAGAAAAAATATAGTCATACCTTCTCTCTCTTTTTTTTTGTTTCAAAAGAACATGTCAACATCATTATTGGTGTCTCTTGTTAGTGAACTTAAAATATATTATTATTATTATTATTATTAAAGTGCATGTATAATTTAAAAACATGTGTACTTTTTAAAACTGTATATGCATTATTTTTATATCCAATAATAGGTATGTAAAATTTGTTTTTAACCATGATCTAGACCTATCAATATTAACCAAAAAAAAAAAAAAGAATATAATAAAGACCATATCCAATTTAGAAGAAAAAACGTCATCAAAAATATCATTTAATACAATATAGAGTTCTTTCTACTTAGATTTTAGCCATGTTCTAGGTCAGCATCAATGCTACCCAAAACAAAATAATGAAAACCATATCCCATTTAGAAAAAAAAGTGACATGTAAAAAATACTTTAATATCAAGTTCTTACTCGCTTGATATAGTAATTACATAATTTTTTTAGTTAAAAACAAATGCAGAAATTTGAAAAGCTTTGCTAAATTCTTAATGCCCCACTGACCTGGGTATCCTTTTGAGGGTTTCAACTACAATTATCCCAGTTTTGGCCATTTTGGATATCTTTGGATGGTTTCAGATACTAATATCTCAGTTTTGACCATTTTTAAGAAAGAGGTTTAAGAAGAAATTTTCACCATATTTGATAGACAAATTGACCAGTTACATACAATTTGCTCATCAAATTTAATCCATAGTGCCACACAAGATGTTATTTTCATCAAGATGTTTCCACTAAGATACCATGCATATCAAAGAGAGCTTGCATGTGAATTTTATATCCTAGACAAGGTAACCATCAATATTTCCTCACATATACATGTGGAAGACATGTCACCTCCCACGACCCATTCATTCAAGATTAGTAACATATGAAATCAACCAAACACTTCTAGAAGCACCATGAATATTCCCATAGGGTTACTCAACACTAAATGTAATCCTAATTTTATCTATTCAGAACCTATCATGAGGGAAAAGGGTTCATTTTCTTTGGTCATCAAAGCTCTTCCATTGTTAATCCATATAAAAAAACCTATGTTATGTATAAAACCCCTTATTAATCCCTATATATTGAATTATTACGTTTCTAGTGTTTAATGTGTAGGCCAACTAATAATTGTACATATATATATATATATATATATATATATATATATATATATATATATATATATATATATATATATATATATATAAA
>ML776848.1:4629370-4648055 GCA_009831015.1 Picea engelmannii | reverse complement strand
TATATATATATATAAAGGAAACCTAATATTAGGATCACCTTATCTCATCTCGCCTCATATTGTATTTTGAATTGGATATATTGTAAAATGAGGTTTCCCCCTCAAAGTGGATTATATTGATTGAACTTTTATCATTTTTTAATATTTTGTATCATAATGTTTGGTTTTAGAGCATCGATCCTAGTGTTTTTCTTCTCCAAGTAAGTCATTTTAACATTTTCACTAGAACTTTTTTTTCCAGGATGATTTGGAAAATGAAACTTGGTGCTTACTTACACAACATATCAAGGTACCCTTGGTATAAATTTCAACTTCAGGGTCGTTACAATTTCATAGATATAACCTATGGAATATATGTTTTTGGACTTATCCTAAATTAAATTTTAAACTAGACTTCATCATGGGATTTTTGCTATTAGTTTTTTTTTATAAGAGGTTTCAGATAGTGAAAATTGGTGGAGAATGAGGAGACCTTTCCTAGTATAGGTGATCCAAAATTAGGAATCAATTATTAACTATTGGAAACATGGAATTCTATACAAGTTCACTCTCTAGAAAGTCCAAAAGATAGGAAGGTTTGGGAAAGTTATCATAACTTTCACTTGGCACATAAAATAATTTTTTTGTTAGAGTTATTGATTTACATAGAGGACATATCAAAGTACCCTAGGCCAAAATTTGAGATTCAGAATGACTACAATTTAATAAATACATTAGAAGGAAGGTCGACCAGGTGGGAAGACTTCAAATTAAGGGTTTCAAAGGTACACAACTTACAATAGGCATAAATTTTTATTGGAATATCTCTTTTTAGTGATTCAAAATTTGTGTTAAAGAAGAAAAAGAGGAGAATTATTATCTTCTCACCTGGTTCCAAAAATGCCTCCAAAATTTACTTCACCAACTAAACCTCGAGAGAGCTCAGCCATGAATCAAATAGAAAAAGATGAAATTTTTTATGAAAATAGAAAGATGGGAAAGGTGGAAAAAAATATGGATGAAATTATGAAAGATATGGAAAATCATATTGAAAAGAATATTTTGGAATTGAAAAATTCCATGTCTTCCATGATCTTGTAGGCTCTATATGAGAGACTCCCTAAGAGATACATGGAATTGAAAGGAAATCATGAAAATAATGAGAAGAATGGTGTTGAGACTCAATCACATATGGGGAGTATTTTATCACAATTGGGGAGAAAAAATACTTAATTTCTGAATCATTCATTACTTCAATATTGACATCCTCCAGGTCTCAATGTTTTACTAAGGAACTACATTCCAAATATTGATATGGGTAATTTTGATGGTAAATATCTTATAACATGGATATTCTAGATGGAGTAATTCTTTGATCTACTCCAAACACCAATATTACAAAAAGTACCTATTGAATCTTCGTATTTAGAAAATGATCAATGTGTGTGGTATCAATGGATTTGTGAAAGAAAAAAAAATATTGTCTCTTGGTCCATTTTTATGGATGAAGTGATATCAAATTATGGGGATATTAAGAACAATGCATTCTCTAGTCGATTAATAAATATTCATAAAGGTCTAATTAGAGAGTAGATTCAACAATTCCAAAGGCTTAGTCTCAAGGTAAAGAACAATCCTATGGATAATCTTTTAGATTTCATTATGGGCACCTTAAAGGAGAAAATTCAATATGAGGTGAATCCCTTTGAACCTAAATCCCTCGAGAAAGCTTTCAGTGTTGCAATAAAAGTGGAAAACAAAACTATGTCTACTATAAAGGTGGTCATTGATAACTATAGAGAGCACCATGTTCCCTCTATTAAATTGACAAGGTTGACACCTCAACAAATGGATGAAACAATAGCAAAGGGAATATGTTTCAATTGTGATAGAAAGTATAGTAAAGGGCATAAATGGAATGAGAACAAATTTTTCTACATTTATTTTCAAGACTAAGGATATAAATAATTGGAACCATCACAAGAGATAGATCTATAATAGACTACTCCAACGATATCTTGTCATGCATTGGATGACACCATTACTCTACAAACCCTAAAGATAAAATGATACAAGGTAACATTATTGGTTGATTCTAGTAGTACCCATAATTTCATCAATCACAAATTAGCAAAAGATCTCAATTGCTTTGTATATCCATCACCAAAGTTTGAAGTAATGATTGTATATAGAGGTACCATAAGTTGTTCTGGGAAGTTACACAATATTAATATCAACATGGGGGAGTATTTTTTAGATAGTCCCATGATTTCCATTGTAACGTCCCCCAACCCTGAAGAGGAACATTATAGTGATAAATAATCATAAAAATGAAAATCTTTGCTAACTAATTAATTTCTTGTAGTTTCTAGCTACGAATTACAACCAGATTTAACTATTGAATGTTACACTTCATTAAATTCATTTATAAAATTTTAAAACAATTATGAAATTCATATAATAAACTTAACCACAACATCATATAAATCATCGTCAAATACACAATGTTCATGCACAATAAATAAACTCATAATAAAACAAAATCAAGATAAAACATTTATCTTTTATGAACAATTGTACAACCAGTTGCTTGGGAAAAACATTCCACCCAAAAATATAATTGTTGATCCGAATATTAATAGAAATTCACCCCTGATCTAAGGCTACCAATACACAAAAGAGGGTGGTCTCTTATTTTCCACTCAAATCTTATAAAACCCACAACCCATTGATATTCTCCTATAGTTATCCTGATTTTCTACCAACTCTCTTCCTCTCAACTTGTCCAACCCAATGAATGTACCCCTTCACTGATGTTAGTCCCTCGAGTGTTCCATTCATATATCAGGGTCTATATATCATGGGTAACCAAGCACCTTTCAAATGAGAAATTTATGTCAGGAAAACTACCAACAAACAAGAAAAACACTTCAGTTGTTACAGTGCAATTCACTAAGGAGTTCACTCTTTAGGGATGACAACCTGGTTTTTCAATCTTCAACTTCAATAGATTCCAAATATGCTCCATGGTTGCTCCAGCTCCAAGATCGCTTTATTTTTCTCTTCTTGCTCCTCATGAAATAAATATTGACCAACTAAATTGTTTCTCCCATCCCATATGAATTTCCTCCCGTTGGCTTGCCTTCTCGACTCACACACTTCCCCAAGCTGATTTTAATCAACCACCATTCTCTCAATAAATATGGGATGTGAATTCTGACACCCACCCTCTTACATGCATTGAATGATTAGATTTGGGAAAGCTCAATGATATATTAGAAGGCTCATATACAATTAGAAAATTTAGGAAAATAGGTTGAATTAATATAAATGGGTAATTCCCCCTTTGACCCCCTATTAGGAATTCTTGTATACCTTCCCCTCTCTTGTGGATTAATTCATCCCCCCATCTCTATCCATTTCCCCTTAGGAGCTGGAATCACATTTTATTATTAAAACATAGAAATACATTTTTTATATACATTGCTTTGGCCATAACCACACATTATATCTACATTAAGAATAATTAAACTAGGGATTATAGTGGGGATGTTCCATTACCCTCCCATGCAATCATGCGTTTTCCTCTGTGCACACTATGTCGATATATATATATATATATATATATATATATATATATATATATATATATATATATATATATATATATATATATATATATATATATATATATATATATATATATATACTTAGAAAATAAAATTCTTCAATTTCACAACTCCAACGGGAGTTCCAACAAAAATTTCATGTTCCTCTCAACCTACAGACCCAAGGAATGTGTCAATATTTTATTAGGGCCCCCAACATAGTTGGCTAGGACTCTAATATGTTGTTATGGAACTCTAGCTGCTCAAAATGGAGCCTTGGATTCAATTTTCTTCAAAATTTTCAAAAAATTGCGAGTATTCTATCTACAAGTTTTCTTCATCCTCCCATGTAGGCATTTTAATGACCATAATAGGTACATTGAACCTTTACCATCCCTATGGATTTATTTTTGAGCGCTTTTAATTTTTGGTCAAGGATGCATACTGGTTCCACCAAGAAATCCCCTTCGTGTTGCACATGGATTACATTCCAATCAATTATGTGGTTAGGGTTAAGAACTTATTTCTTTAATACTGACACATGAAATACATTATGCACTCTAATGGATGTAGAAAATGCTAGCATGTATGCAACTAGCCATATCTTTTCTAAGATTTCAAAATGTCTACAATATCTTGCTCGCAACTTTGGGAAAATTCCTAATATTAGGGAACTTATTTTCTCCTTCACTATCAAGAACACATGTTCTCCCACTTTGAAATCCATAAAAACTTTATTGTTGTTTGCATAAATTTTCTTCTTATCCTAGGTAGCCTTTAAATTCTGCTTGATCTTTTCCATCTACTCTTCCATTTCCTTTATAAAATATGGCCCAACAACTTCCATTTCTGCTAGATTATACCAATGAACGAGTGTGTTACATTTTCTGCTAGACAATGCTTCAAATGGACTCTTTTTTAATGAGGCGTGATGCCCATTATTATACGAAAATTCAACCAACTAAATATAATACTCCCACTTTGATGTTTGTTCCATCACATACATTCTAGGTATGTCCTCAACTATTCTATTAGTCCTCTATGTTTTCCCATTTAAATCTTGATTATATGTTGTACTTAGATTTGTATTTGTCCCAAATCCCTTGAAAAAGCCTTTCCAAAAATACGAAGTAAAGTTTGGATCTCTATCTGAAATTATTTCCTTAGGTACTCCATTTAGTCTCACAACTTATTTCATGTATATTTCTATAATAATTTTTTCCTTGTCTGTAGTCTTCACTGGAATAAAATGTTTTTCCTTAGTCAATTATTCCACCACCACCATTATGGAATTATGTTTCTTCACCGTTCTGGGAATATTTGTAATAAAATCAGTGGTGACAACTTTGTCACTTCCATTCCGAAATAGGAAATAGTCATAGTATTCATGTTGGATGTCTATGTTTAGTGTTAAATTTTTGGCATTCTAGACACCTCATTATGTAATTAGCCACTTATTTCTTCATCCATGGAAAAACGTATTGGATTCTTGCAGCTGCAATTGTATTATGATATCTTGGGTGCCCAACATATGACATATTGTGCATTTCCTTTCGCACTTTTTTTCATCTAATAGCAATTCGGCACATATACTTTGCCTTTGTACATGACAATCACGTCCCCTTTTAGCTCATAATAATTAGGTTTCTGCTAAAAAATACCTCGCAGTAATGTTTCTTTTATTTTCACATAGTATTTATCTCAATTTTAATATTCAATAATTGTATCCTGCAGATTAGTCTTGTACATGCTAGTGGATGCAACATTCACTTCATGAGTTTTCCTGCTAAGTGCATCAACCACTTGATTTTCCTTTCCCTTTATATGATTAATTTCAGAGTCATATTCACTAAGAAATTCAATCCATCTAGTTTGTCTGGAATTTAGTATTGGTTGTCCAAACAAATGTTTCAAACAATAGTGGTTTGTTCTTAGCTCAAATTTCTTACCCATGAGGTAATGTCTCCACATTTTTAATTCATTGTCAATTGTTGTTAGCGCCAAGTTGTGCATAGCATAATTCTTCTCATTCTCCTTCAATTTTCCAAAGTCATAGCATACTGCATTAGAATTTTGACTAAGGACTCCATCGATCCCTTCCTTGCATGCATTAGTGCACACAAAAAAATCTTCATCTATATATGAAATCTTCAATATTGGTGCACTTGTCAAAATTTCCTTCAGTTGCTGAAAGTTCTATTCACATTTGGAAGTCCATTCAAATTTCACTCCCTTGTTTTGAAAAGAAGTGATTGGACTTGCAATATTTGAAAATCCTTTTATGAATCTTCAGTAATAACTATAAAGACCCATGAATGATCTAAAATATGTGACATTTCTTGGTGTTGTCTATCATCTATTGGCCTATATCTTCTCGAGTTCAACTGCAATCCATTTTGTTGAAATGGTATGCCCCATGTAGTGAATCATTTTTTGATAAAAGATTCCCTTACCTAAATTAACACACAATTTACATCACCATTCTCAAGTGTCGCTCATGTTCCTCTTCTAACTTAGAGTAGACAAGTATATCATCTAGGAACACAATCACAAATTTCTCCAGGTACTCCCTTAACACTCCATTCATTAGGCACATGAAAACAATTGGGGCATTTGATAATCCAAATAGAACTACCTTGAACTCTTAATGTTCATATCTTATTATGAATGTTGTCTTGTTGATGTATTCTTCCCTAATCATCACTTTATGAAAGCTTGATCTCAAGTCAATATTGGAAAATATTCTTGCACCTTTTAGATAATCAAACAAATCATCAATTATTAGAAACTGATCTTTTTTATTTATGGTGACCTTATTGAGTTATCTAAAATCAATAAACCACCTTAAGATTCCATCTCTCTTCTCCACAAAAACAATTGGGGCTCCCCAAGGTGACACACTTTGGTGTATATACCCCTTCTTTAACAAATTTTCAAGCTACAACTGCAATTGTTTTAATTATGGTATCCCCATTCTGTATGGTGTCTTGGACATTGGGGTAGCTCATGGCACCAAATCAATAGAGAAATCAATGTCTCTCTTTCGTGGTAATCCCAGGATTTTCTTAAAAACAACTTCAAAATCCCTTAAGACCAGGAATCATTCAATGCTTGGAACTTTTTCGTTGGCTTCCTCTTCCATATGGGCTAAAAACATTTGACATCCTTTTGGAAAACTATTTTTTAAATTCATAGTTGAAATCTCTCTAATATCTACAACTCTTGGAATGACTTGAATATTTCCTTGTTTCCCTTCTTCATCAAGAAATGTGATTGTCTTGTTGTAAGATTCTAAGAGAACATGATGTTTTTCCGACCAATATGTTCCCATTGGACAATCATATGAACCAAATGATATGATGTTCACATCTACCTCTATGTGAAGCCCATTCATCTCCATCATACAATCGTTAACAAGGTCATTGATCTTTCTCTTGGCTCCTATGGATAATTGAACTAAGAAATATCTCTTATGCTTACTCCTTTGTAAGTGAAATCTTTCAACAATGTTAGAGTTTATGTAACTATGGATAGCTCTAGAATCAATTAAAATTGCTATGAGTCTATTATCAAATTTACATTCCACTTCTATCATGGGAGATTGATATTATACTTTCTTGCACTCGAAGGATGCATACATTCTTGGCATGTTTCCTCACATATATTCCAGTCTTTCAGTCTGATGGATGTTGTGAACAATCCTCATTATTTCTCCTTTGTGAGGGTGGTCCCTTTATAAATGATTCCCATCACAACCCCCAACATTGTATGCAAAATCCACGACCATCCATGTCAGGCCACTCTACACTAGAGAACACTTTCATTATCTCTGTGGAACATATTGTAACATACCCAACACCCAGTTGAGCTACGCTACATAATGTTTTCAAATTGCACGCAATTCCAAACATATACACACATAACTCTTGCAGAATCTTTATATATAAATGTAAAAATACAAATACATTATGTAGATGCACAGATTCATACTGAAATAATAGTGAACGCATACATGCAACATATACACGAAATACCCATAAATATAAACATAGTTATAAATCGTACACAGGATAAATCCATAAGAATAAACACGGAAATGACAATGCAGGATGTAAATTTATCACACAATTAACACTTATCTTGGTGAGAATATCACCAACTGCATGCATACCTTCCATGAACATCCCATCCATAGACCACACTGTTCATCACTCTCAACAGTGAGTCACCCCCGAGCTGGGACTAAACTCCACCCGGGTAAAATGATTCCTAACCAAGATAATGGCTCGCGGACAATAGGAAAGGCTCTGTCATCGGTGCTAACTCAAACTAATAGACTACAGTCCCTCATTCCCCACATGCCTGGCCCACCCAAGAAGTGTTCTCCTTTGCTCGATAGTCCTTCGACTACCCCACTTCCTTTCCGAGCTTCAACAACAGGTCAGACAAGAAGTCTCAGAGAATTGTAGTTGCAGTTCAACACCTTCAGGAAATCAATTCCCAACAATTCTCTCACCTAGATAGAAATTTTTCATGGGCCTCACAACCCTCCTCTTCAATATCCCACGTGCCTAAGAACTCGCCTCTTCAGTCCAACTTCCAAGCTAACTAGCTACATGAACATAGAATGGCCATGGATACAGGTATAGGTACAATCATGAAGATAGATAGGATAGCTCAATGGGTGTGTGCATTGTTATGGATGATTGACTTGATGACTAAATGATGAAAGGAGTGATGGGAAGAATGATGTAAAAGATGGGAAAATGATCGAAGTCCCAAGAATATGTATGCATGTCCCCAACTTGACACTTGTCATGTTGGGAGCTACTTTGGCCGACTTGTCCCCAACTTTGGAACTTAAGATAAAATAATTATCCATACTTTATACTTTAAGAAATATTAATATAATATTCTGTTTTGGCTTAAGCTCCCTAGCTTATCCATTTCTCTTAGATTTTAGCACTCCCTTTTCCTAACTAGTGTAGTTTAGTCCCCCATCTCTTTTATTGGGGCCGTTCTGTGCACAACGATATATTTTATATTAATTATGAGACATATACAAAAATAGGTGCATTGTCCTTTAACATCTAGGATTTCCAGCCTAATCAAAACATAAGCATCATATCTTATAGTAACTAGCTCACTAGCCTATAAAAAATATATATATACAAAAAAGGCTCCCTGGCCTCAAAATCGCGTGCACTTATGTTGTTGTGTGCGGTATCCTGGAATGTGAAAAATTCCTCATTTTACTGCGTAGTACATACACGCACTATGCCATGAAATGTGCATACAAAAATGATATCAAAATAGCTCACCAGCTTAAGTACCTTTTCATTTAAATTTACAATTGGGTTCGGCCTTAAGGATATTACAATCCCCTCCCCTTATTTATGCATTGTCGTCAGTGCATCATGTACTCGTACACAACAAAATTTCAAAAATCCTCAAAAAGATGCGGGTATTCTACTAGCATTGCATCCTCATGCTCCCAAGTAGTGTCTTGAGGATTGTACCAGGTCCATTGGACCTTTACAAGCCCAATGTCTCAAGATTCCTGAGTTGTTTGAGTTTCCGGTCCAGAATGCATATCGAATGCACTTGGAAGGGACCTTCTTTCTCCACCAGAATCACATTCCAATCAATAAAATGATTAGCATCAGGTATATATTTCTTAAGAAAAGATACGTGGAATAAATTATGAATAGACATAGATGTAGGCAATGCAATCATATAAGCTATTAGACCAATCCTCTTTGGTATTTCAAATGACCCACAATAGGGAGCTGCCAACTTTGAACAATTTGCCAACTTAAGGGAACTTTTGTTGGCTTTCACTTTCAAAAATACATGATCTCCCACTTTAAATTCCCTGTGAGTTCTGCCCTTATCAACATATATTTTCTGCCTATCTTGGGTAGCCTTTAAAGTTTTCTTTATTTTTATCATTTTCTCCTCCATTTCCCTGAGAAAATATGGCCCAACCACTAGTCTATCTATTGGGTTATCCCAGTTATTGGAGACTACACTCAGACCCGTCCCACCCTAGAAAAGTTAAATGTAAAGAAACATAGAGATGCGATATCGTATTTGGATTATTCCCCTTATTGATGCCCCATTGGATCATTGTTGTAGGAGTAAACCACCCCATATTAAAAAGAAATATTGATTGTCTGGATCAAAAAACATAGCTTGAATAAGTCTCACATTACATAAATTGATTCTTACAATAAGTAAGTGGAGAAGAAGTAAAAACTACCTTCCTTTCATAGTTGAGACTAGTAAGTTGTTGCATTAAACCTATAGCATCTTCAAAACAACTTGAAGTGGAGAAGTGAAATCAAGTGAAATGTAGATATGTGAGTTTGTTTGAGCCTCCTCAATCACTAATGGTCCTAACGAACCTACTTCGTTATAGTGTCGCCCCTATGTAGCGGTTTTGGTTGAACCTAATCACCTATCGGTAGTGGGAACGAGTTGGAATCATACCATATTGATAGTGGAACCTCGTTCGTGTACTACCCCACCCTATCGGTTGAACCTCATCTGAATCCATCTTTGTTCCATACTAGTGTGTGTAGGTAGGAACCATTTTACATACATAGAGTGGGTAAAGTGGGTAAATAAGTACGAGTATTGACTTATTATGGTATTGCAGTAAGACCACCCTATGAAAATTATCCTTCCGCTAAGCTATGGAAGTGGGCCAAGGTGAAAGAACATACCATATGGTTGGTGTATACGCTAACTAGGGAATATTTTCATATTCAGTTAATTAGGTATCATCTCAATAATCATAAGTCCCAAGAAAACTTCTGGCCTAGGCCCAACTTGCTAGGTCCCAAACCTCAACAACACAACAGGCCTCTTGAGACAATTACTCTTCTTATTGTATTATTGGTTGGCTAATGCTCCATATGACAATTGGTGGTTTCTTGTAGGAGACTTCCCTTAAGAAAGGAAAGGACCCTTTTCACACTAGAGTGAGTTACCTAGAGTATGGGCCTTAGAAGAGACCGTGCCTTCTTAATTAGTGGTGCCCCCCAATCCTTCTTCTCGACCAGTGGTGAGGTGTCCTCCATACAATGTTGGAAGTGGCCCCTATGAACTGGACTACTGTACCTACCCTCTATTGGGTTTGTTGGCTTGAAAGATTAGATAGATCTTGCCCTTCATAAGGAAAAGGGGAGTTATTTAATAAAAAACTAGGAATGGGTGTGGATAACCACCTACCTCACCTGGTTCTCCTGCTATAGATAGGTAGAAGGTAGGTAGAGTAGTAAACCCCATTGGATAGAAGAGTTAAATCCATAGTAGAGTGTAGTTTCGTTATTGACACTTGGATTGAATCTTATGAAATTGACTATGCACCATATATTGGTTGATATTGGCAGTTACGAGTGGTATGGGGGGGCTATTAATTCACAGAAAGACAACAATAATTGTATTAGCGACGAAGTAGTAGCTTGGGAATAGTAGAGAATAGTGGATTAGTGCTCCCATAGATATTGTTCCCAATAGTAGATACCTAGGAGGATGTGTATGAGGTGGTGCAACACACCCTTAACTATCTCAACCTACCTTAACTATTAACTATCACAAAGTTTTTTGAATGTACCCATCCATCCCAACAACCCAAACATGCATGGTATATTTTTTCAATGAAAGTTGTGACTTATGTGGTAATGGTAGGTGTTAAGCGGATTACATCACCTATAGATATGTGAGTTCATATATGAAAAGAAGTATATCTCTTATTTAACCATTAATGTAAAGATCTAGTTCTTAGGGTAATTGTGCACCTCACACAGGGGACTACTCTAATCCATGCCCTCCGGACAATAGATAGTGAAACTCTTCTAGTTCAGGCCTAGTTTAGTAAGATGAAAATAGACTTTCATATCCCAATGATGAGTGTAAATATGCAAGTGAAACATATATATGCGATATTATATTCAGAAAGGTGAGCGAAAGGTTAGGAGATCGATAGATTCCAAGATTCTATGGCAAGGATGGAGGGCTTGCCTAACATAAGGAGGGCAAGGATGTATCGATCTAAAATTTACACGTATCGATGCGAGTATAATAATATATGTATATCGAATTGATAGAGAGAATATCACACTAACCAACTAACAACATGGATTCATTTGAACAGACACTGAACATAAGGCGGTAAACACCTACCCCCCTCCTCGGGAAGGGGAGACGGATTTGATCAATCCTCCTCAATAGACACACACTGAATGGGGATACACTCCTCAAGTCCCTAAGGGGTTTCTCAGTTGAACTGCCCCCATGATATGTATGATATGATAGTGCTTCTTGTATTGGGGAACTTCATGGTGATGCCCTTATGATAGTGGTTTCGGTTGAGCCTCATCACCACCTATCTATTGAACCTCATCATATGTGTACACTAGAGTGTGTAGGAACCACCATGTTCCATACATAGAGTGGGTAAAGAAGTATTGAAGGAATAATTATTTCGTTCCCATAATATCCTATATAATTCAAATAATGGATGTGTAATGAATGTATGAAATGAATGTCTGATTCAGGTTGAGATGGGGTAACTTATCCTCTCTTTCCTATTGACTATCTTCCTATCGACTAAGTAGTAAGTGTCAATGTATGTGGGCCTGGACGCAAGGGAATCCTCCTATCATATAGAAAATTTCATAAAAGGTGCGAAGCCGCTTTTCTGAGAAAAAGAGAGCAAGGAATGTGGAAGAAAGAAATCTATTTATTATGTTCCCTGATGATGTGGTTGTACCTCCTCCAATCCATCCAAGTGAGGTTGTGACCATGGAAAAAAGCCAAATGAGAATGTTTTTGATCAAATAGGCCCCACCAAAACTAACATGGATTCAATTAAATCTATTTTGTATTTAGGGAATGGGTAGGAACTAAGGGGAGGGTAACACCACTTATTGTATTGAAATGGAAAATTTCAACAACCCCAAACATTGAATGGGGATTATTCCTTATTGAAGAACCAACCACACTATGGGAATTAATTATTTGGATTAGAGCTACTAGGACACACTACTACAATTAAGCATATGCAAGGACATATCTATTCTAGATCATATATTATTGATATTGGATTAATCCCATTGGGTTATTCCCACTATTAACAACCGATAATTGGCACCACCCATCTCTTCGGGTTCTACCCATTGGCTGACAGTGACCACTTCCCATGGGAGTATTGGCTATCTATACCTATTGAAAAATGGAATGGAAGAAGGGTCCTCAAGGGGAGGAAGAAAGATATTCGAGCTCTTTAGGGAAGAAATCAAGGGTTGTAACACCTCACTACTTGAGCCAGCCCCACAAACTGTTTCGAGCCCAACACACCACTTGGCCCGATAATATCACGATGAAAAATCAAGAAAGAAAGCCGTTATCAGTATGAACAGGCTAGAGATTCTTCTTTCAAGCAAGTGGATTAAGTGCAATAACCAAGAACCCGAGCCCAAACAAGCACAGGATGAAAGCAAGCACAAGAATTGAGAACCACCCGAATGTTATCAAGATGCATGCGCTTTATAATAACCGAGAACCGCTTATACAACAAGTGAATAGAAATGAATGGTTTTATTTCGATGTTATAGGTTTCTAGTCAGCTATAAGAGTAACACTTCAGATCCAATTATTTCTTCCCAAATGAGCAACAGAGTCACTCGACCTAAAGGGAGAGGAAAATGAACTTCCATCCAGGCAAGTTATGAAACTGCCTGTAGTGGAGGATTTTGGTTGAAGAAAGTAAGTCATAGTGGCCCAAGGAGAGTCGACACTTTCCTATTCTATCAAAGAGGCAGAGATGGAACATTTTCATGCTCCTACCTGGGGGGCTGAACTGCATGACTTTGATTTTATACTCAACTGGGATACTTGGATTGGCTCCCCAAAAACTCATCTTGGATTTATGATTCAGAACATTTTAATAAATGAATATGAATTACTTACGATGCATGTTAGGATCTTCAAGAGACATACACAAACATGGTTTCATTCTTGCTAGGAAGGGAATGCCAGTCAGGAAAGTAGCTTGGTGGTGTGTTCCCCGTATAGAGATTGAGAAAGGCTTCTGAGATAGGTTCCAACGGACTAAAATTCTTCAAGAGGGGTTCCAACAGACAAACAAATGAGGACTACCCAGGAAACCTATACCCTAATCATGAACCCTCGAACTAGACCTGTTATCGCTCAGTTTGTAGTTTAGGTCAAGTAGCTGAAAGGTAAAGGTAAAACTGGCGAAACAGGGACCTACCCCACCCAATGTCACCACAATGGGGAGGTCCTTTCTATTCAGGGTGGCTAAGCCCAAGGGAGATATCCATGGCAATCTGGGATTTTGAAAGAAAAAGGCTCAAAGGCTTAAGGTTAGTTTCCCCTTCACAAATTACTGCCAAGAAGATAGTCAGATGAAGAAAACCACAGAAGAGCCACCCACTTGAGAGATAGGACAATAATGACACTAGTACATGGGATAGTGGTTAATACTTCATTAATAAATGTTGATGGTTAATACTTCATTAATAAATGACTATCAACATTCAATGTACATGAGCACAAAAGGCAGTAAATATTGACGAAGTCAATGTTTGCAATAATGACAATGGCATATAATATTACTTGTCAATAAATACTGGAATAATATAGCATCTAATGAAAATAATCAATCCTTAAATTAATCAATGCATTAAATATCATTAATTTCTCATATACAAGAAATAGCTACGTCACTATCCTAACGGTGACATCAGCTTCCTTTAGGGTTAGTGCAATAGACAAAGAAAGCCAACGTTTTGCAAATTAGCCAATGAAGATTATCGATATATCAATGTCTATCACTGGATGACATAGCCACAATATTTTCTATCAACCAAGAGCTCAAATAAGGCATGACGTCATCATCAATTTCTAGGTTAGTAGACGTTAGGGTTAGTTAGGGTTTCAAATTTGAAAGTTTTGAAATATTGGTTTTACACAACAAGCTCAACATTGGAGAGAAAAACCAGTGCCTTAGGGTATTATGGAGTCAAAAGCAAGGGAAAGATCTCAGGAGGATCAAAATCTAAAGACTAGAGAGTTAGGTTCTATGGTGCTGCAATGGCAGGGCCCTAGAATCAAAACCCTAAGGGAAGGAGGCTCATTCCGGTGTTTCTTAAGCAAGGCCTCGTGCTCCTTCCCCTTTCTTTAAATATTATTGGCAAAATGGATAGCTTTAAAACACAAATCTTATGGAGAAAGGTATTGCAAGAGAAAGGCCCTTCAAACCCTAAAATATTAAAACCATAGGTGTAGAATCAACTAGGCCTAGGGCATCACCTTTGTTCAACCTATATCTCAAAGCTAACTCAGAAAAACGATGATTAGTGTAGCAATGACTAGGCTATGTCTTCCTCAATTAATGACTAAAACAAGTTTCTCAAACATGGGGACATATAGCAAGGACCTACTTGTGTGGTTGCTACCTAGGGTTTCATGATTAAGCAATATAATAGCAATGTAATAGTAAATGTAAGAGATTAAACCTACAACCATTCATTCAAGAAGTTTTGCATGAAAAATACACTTACAAATCATGAAGAATGCTCATCAAACCCTAGTTGTAAACCTTCCAATGAGAGAAACACCATAATATGCCAAGAAAATCCTCCAAACAAGAGTTGCGCCTCTCTTCCAAGAGCCAAAATACGAAGACAAAGACTAAAAGTAGATCTCTCACAAGAGAGTGAGTTATGTTATGTTTAAAATGAGGTCCAACATCCTCTATTTATACTAATCTATGACCTTTAATTTTAAAAATATGTCATTAAAATAGCCGACAAGGGTGACTAACAATTTTACACTGTTTTTACATTAATCTGCTAAAAAATGTCATAATATCAGCTAAAAGGGGGACACCAAGCCCTTCTGAGGGAGACGTTGGCCCTTTTTGGGCAAACACAACATCCATAGACCAAAATGTTGGCCCTTATAGGGCTCCTCCAAGCTGCCACACGTGCCAAATGATCCCATCACACTGCCACACGCTCTAGACAACATCCATCTCCCTCAGGTGACGTCCAGTCCATCAAAAGAAAACATCCTATCTACAGTGGGTGATTCCCCCTAGGTCGGGCTCTGCCAAAGTGTCCTGGTTGAACGTCCTTCTGTCTTCTTATGCAAAGGATCATCATAACATCATCCTATTTTTTCCATCCCAACAACCATCTGATGGGCTCTTCAGCCCCATGGAGGTTCGAGCTAATCATATCCCCAGGTGTATCAGTCCACTTGTACCTCTCCGTCGGGTATGGTCCTGCACATCAGAAAATATGCCCTTCATGGGCTCATCAGTCCTCGGGATCAGAGCAATGTCAATCATATTTCATCATTAAATTTATCAAATACATGAACAAAACCCCTAACATATCCTCTAAGAGCTCAAAGACATTACACATATCTACTATACAAAGTTGAAGAAACAAACAGAATAACCTATTGGGCTAATATCCACAAGAAAAGGAAAGTTTCCATAGAGGATCATTCAAGCCATGTTCATTAGGTGATATGGTCTAGGGATGTCCATTCATAGTAAGACCAGGTGTAGGTGTTGTTCGTGGGTGCCTTTGTAGTAGGTGTGTTGTACCCATCATGGATGCATTTTTTCCAAGCCCTCTTATTTCCTTTATTCTTTATTTATTTATTTTCTTTCTTCTTTTCTTCAAGGTCTAACTAGAGGACACTTCCTTGGCCTGGTGACTAGAGATGACAGTGTTACCCACTGGTATCTTCGCATAAATGATAAGGCTGGCTCGTGATGAGACCCCCTTTCCCTTGGTCATGCAACCAAAGGTCATTGCCCTGGCGTGGTGACCAGATAATGGCAATGTCATATCGTTGGATACCTATGAACATAATGGGCCAACTCGTGATGATACCTCCCATCCTCTTGGTTAGGTCTTGTTTTATTATTTTTGTTAGGGTCCCTTTTGTTTCTTATCGAGAGGCCTTTTATCGCCTTCTCGGGGATCCCTAGGCGAAGCATCTCTAGGTTTCATTTCTTATGGATTTTATCTTTGACCAGCTGCTTTTACCCCCTGGGGCCTTTAGCCGCTTCTTCCCACAGAACAAAGTGTAATCCTCAAAGTTCATCCTAATGGCTGGACTAGGGGAATGGGATGGATGTGTGGGAGATAAGATGTAAAATGATATAATGGTGGGAGCGGACGATGGCTCTACAAATCCCCCCTGGTGGCTAACCAAAACCCATGAAAACAAGCTTGCTTAGGTCACCCCGTTAATCCCCCGAATCAATGGTCAAGTGGATTATTGTAAGATCCAAGCAGTTATTAGAAATGTAAGGAACCTGATGTATATATACGAAGGTTATAATGATCAAACATGACACATACCATGATACCTTGGAACAATTACCTCATGGAGAAAAAGTCTTCTCTGATGTAGGTCCAAGTCGATGGTGATGGAAGCTGCTACTGCTAACATGACAATTCTGGTGAAGAAGAAGAAGGATGGGCCATCCAGGGCCATGCTTAGGTCAATCCTGCTCTCGGTACTCCATGTCTAGGACGTATGGGCCTCGAGACATGATCTCCTAGTTATCCCTAAATATCGGTGATAACATCTGGCTCCAACTCGGGGACATGTGATCACCATAGAGTGCATGGGAACCTCAACATCTCTGGCATAAACCTACAGACCTTCTCACACTTGACAAGAAATCATCGACAACAAAGGGTGGGGTGGTATTTCCACGCGCTAGATGATACATGTATATGCAGTAATCATAAATGCGAATAGAAAGTGAAATACTTACTTGTACTTACCTGTTGGTTGTATGTTGGTGTAGTCAAACAACCAATGAAGCCAATCCAATAACGTTCCTTGATACCTTCTTTTGTGATTCATCGTAAACCAAAACAGTGATAAATCAAGCACAAAAATGTCATGAGTTAGAGAATATATCACATCATCAAGAATCTCAAAGTATAGCTCATGGAGGTGGGTGGGAGGGATAAAATCCTGCCAAGTCCACCTCTGAGGAAAGTATTCAATCCACTTCAAGAAAGGGTCATGAAAAATGAAAGGTTTAGAAAATTGACTCAAAGGACCCGCAAATTGGTTATCTAGGATGTCCTCACGCCCTCAAGTCAAAGAAGGGATCGACAAAGGTCTAGCAGACGACTGGAAAACCAAAATGGGAAAGTTGAAAAGCTGACTGAAACACACAATACCCAACTAACCCTTGGAGTTCAGGGTTTTCCTAAAGGGAATCTCAACATTAAAAATATACTTCCCAAGCACACCTTTAATGGACAGGCATGGTAAAGTAGCAACAGGTGGCTGGAGTGAAAATTCATGAGAGACTTTCCTGAGGCAAATTGTAACACCCCTCTTAGCTAAGGACAACTACTCATTCAACCGGTGAATTTTTTTTGTTACAGTGTGTGCGCGTGTGCAGAAGAAAACAACCCCCTCGACTCTATGTCAACACTCGAACCAACAAGATGCAAGTAAGACAAACACGATCGAGACGACCCGACCTATCATAACGACGACAAGAAGCAAACGCCCCCGAACAGGAGGTGGCAACTAAAAGCTATAGGCAGAGACAGACCCCAAGGGTTAGGCACAGTACGGTCACGGAATGAAAGAATCTGTTAGTAGAGTCGCAGTAGTGGAACTGTGCCTTTAAACAACCCGAGACTACTGATACGGCTCAGAATGTGTCGCAAGAGTGGAACTGTGCCTTTAAACAGCCCGAGACTCTTGATACGGCACCTGATCCCTTCCCAGATTACACACAGACAAAAACACTAAGCTACAAGGGAAGACCATATCTCGCCCGACCCGAACATGCTACGCAACACAATACCACCCAGTACCACAAATCAGGGACAAGCAGTAAGCACTAGCGCTTGCAATTAAACCTCACCATTGGCATTCCATTTAACATCAGTAGCATGACAATCCAACATCATCTTCAACATCTCAATTAAGCCAACAATAACATTGCGACCTAATCAATAGTAATATTAAACATCGTCTCTAGCATTCAGTTAACATAATTAAACTCG
>ML776848.1:4596390-4614068 GCA_009831015.1 Picea engelmannii | reverse complement strand
TCAACCTCTCTGCAATTGTGTGTGGCCCCTTTACTCCATATGTGAGTCAATTCGGCAAGCTATCGTCAGCCTGCATCACCAATAGTCATGTTAGAAATGTCGTCATCAAATCATCAAATCAAATCAACATCATAATAAACAGATCAACCCAAAAGCATACTCCCTGACTCAGTCCGGAGTCCAAGGGGGTCTACCAATGCCTCCGCATCCTCAAGGTCACAAACCTGCACACTCAATAAACTGAGTCAATAGCACCCGTCTACATGAATAGTAACACATCATATCATCTGTCAATCTCATCATAATCAAATATATAAGGTCCAACATCAAAAAGGGTCCAGATCACTTGCAAGCAAGTGTCCTCAAAGAATAAGTGGTCTCAGTGCGCAAGAGTGGGATGTTACACAAATAGTGTTCTCACTTGTATCAAAATATGAGAAGATAGGTGATTGATAATCATCTTCACAAATTAAGTCCAAATGCTCAGAAGAACAGTCATCAAAGTCCTCAAGGTATGACCGAAAATCATAAGGTACTGGGTCCTCCTTGGTCCTTTGGATGGTATGGGTAAAAACCTCATCTCCTTGTTGCCACTGGTCAAAAGTAATATGTTGTGGTAATTGCAAGGGAAATGTTCTAAGATGACCTTTTATGTCATAGATGGGATCTGTATCATAACTAAATGCATCCCACCTACATCTCCCAACATGTATGAACTCGTCGAAATCAACTATGTCAGTATCAATATCATAACATGGAGGAGTCAAAACATCCAATACTTCTCTACTCTATGTGTCATAAGGCAAATAACCAATAAAAACTTGGAAGGGGGAGCAATTTACCTCACTTAATCCTTCCTTTGCAAGAGATTCAAGTATTTGGATAGTATCATTAGGTGGAAGATCGGACTCTACATCTTATGTTTTGAGACATAGGGGATCTGACTCATCCAGGGGTTCCACTCCTTCTTCATTCTCTGAGTCATTGAACAAGGTATCATCAAAAGAATCAAAATGACTTACCTCATTCTCTTTATCTTGTGTAGGAGTGACAGGATCTTGGAGAGATTCATCAGATTGAGGAGTGATTGTTGGCGCTTCATCCTCACAATTCACGTTTCTGGTTACATCTTCATTGCATTCTATTGGATTATGGGAGAGATCTTGCTCCTCTTCAAGGGGTTGATAATGGTCTTCACAAACGTCGTCTCCTACATTAGAGGATTATTGGTATTGATCATGATAATCTCTTCTGAGATATTCTACAATCTCAGTGGTGAACCCTTTGTGGTGTAAGGTTTCCATGAGGTTTTGAAGGACATATTCATACGTTTGGCAGTCTGGCTTAGTAAGGTCTATAAACCTACTGACGAGTTGTATGAAAGATGATATACCCCTGTCCCTGCAACAACTCCTAAAATGCTTTTGTAAGTAGGATGGCAGAGTGAGTAAGAACAACTTTATAAGAGAATCCTCTCCTCCCAACCTTATCTTGCTCAAATGCTCTAAAAAATTTACTATGTGAGAAGCTGGGAGCCCCAAAAATGTTGGAGAGTTGTCTAGCCATTTTGTATAAAAGTAATTTGGGTATCCTTTAAAACTTATGAAATCAATACTTGGATACATTTGTTCCCAGTGTGCCATGATCCCATAACCTGAAAATATCACAAAAGGCAATGTGGCACCTTAAGAAAATTTAATGGAGTAGCCAGATAGTTTTCCTAAAACTACCAAAGAATAGGGGGAAAAAGGTCTAGAGGAGTCGCCAGGTAAGCTTGTAAGAAAAAGGTCTTTGAGGCATCGCTTACCAAAGGATTTGTCATTGAAGAATATTGACTCAGTGTTCCCCGACAACTACGCCAAAATGTTATTGCTCAGTTTGTAGTTTAGGTCAAGTAGATGAAAGGTAAAGGTCAAACTGGAAAAACAGGGACCTACGCCACCCAATGTCACCACAATAGGGAGGTCCTTTCTATTTAGGGTGGAAAATCCCAAGGGAGATGTCCCTGGCAATCTGGGGTTTTGAAAGGAAAAGGCTCAAAGGATTAAGGTTAGTTTCCCCTTCACAGATTACCGCCAAAAAGATAGTCAGATGAAGAAAACCACAGAAGAGGCACCTGCTTGTGAGACAAGACAATAATGACACTAGTACATGCGATAGTGGTTAATACTTCATTAATAAATAACTATCAACATTCAATGTACATGAGCATAAATAGCGGTAAATATTGACGAAGTCAATGTTTGCAATAATGACAATGGCATATAATCTTACTTGTCAATAAATACTGGAATAATATATCATCTAATGAAAATAATCAATCCTTAAATTAATCAATGCATTAAATATCATTAATTTCTTATATACAAGAAATAGATGCGTCACTATCCTAAGGGTGATGTCAGTTTCCTTTAGGGTTTGTGAAATAGACAAAGAAAGCCAACATTTTGCAAATTAGCTAATGAAGATTATCAATATATCAATGTCTATCACTGGATGACCAAGCCACAATATTTTCTATCAACCAAGAGCTCAAATAAGGCATGATGTCATCATCAATTTCTAGTTTAGTAGACGTTAGGTTAGTAGACGTTAGGGTTAGTTAGGGTTTCAAATTTGAAAGTTTTGAAAGATTGTTTTTACACAACAAGCTCAATGTTGGAGAGAAAAACCAGTGCCTTAGGGTATTATGGAGTCAAAAGCAAGGGCAAGATCTCGAGAGGATCAAAATCTAAAGACTTGAGAGTTAGGTTCTATGGTGCTGCAATGGAAGGGCCCTAGAATAAAAACCCTAAGGGAATGAGGCTCATTCCGGTGTTGCTTAAGCAAGGCCTCATGCTCCTTCCTCTTTGTTTAAATATTCCTGGCAAAATGGCTAGCTTTAAGACACAAATCTAAGGGAGAAAGGTGTTGCAAGAGCAAGGCCCTTCAAACCCTAAAAAGTTAAAACCGTAGGTGTAGAATCAACTAGGCCTAGTGCGTCACCTTTGTTCAACCTATATCTCAAAGATAACTCAGAAAAAAGATGATTAGTGTAGCAACGGCTAGGCTATGTCTTCCTTAATCAATGTCTAAAACAAGTTTCTCAAACATGGGGACATATAGCAAGGACCTACTTGTGTGCTTGCTACCTAGGGTTTCAAGATTAAGAAATATAATAGAAATGTAATAGTAAATGTAAGAGATTAAACCTACAACCATTCATTCAAGAAGATTTGCATGAAAAATACACTTACAAATCATGAAGAATGCTCATCAAACCCTAGTTGTAAACCTTCCAATGAGAGAAACACCATAATATGCCAATAAAATCCTCCAAACAAGATTTGCGCCTCACTTCCAAGATCCAAAATACGAAGACAAAGACTAAAATTAGATCTCTCACAAGAGAGTGAGTTATGTTATGTTTAAAATGAGGTCCAACGTCCTCTATTTATACCAATTTATGACCTTTAATTTTAAAAATAGGTCATTAAAACAGTCGACAAGGCTGACTAACAATTTTACACTGTTTTTACATTAGTCTGCTAAAAAATGTCATAATATGAGCTAAAAGGGGGACATAAAGCCCTTTTGAGGGAGATGTTGGCCCGTTTTGGGAAAACACAACATCCATAGACCAAAACGTTGGCCCTTCTAGCGATCCTCCAAGCCGCCACACATGCCAAATGATCCCAGCACACTGCCACATGGTCCAGATAACGTCCAACTCCCTCAGGTGACGTCCTTTCCATCAAAAGAAAACGTTCTATCTGCAGTGGGTGATTCCCCCTAGGCCGGGCTCTGTCAAAGTGTCCTGGTGGAACATCCTTCTATCTTCTTGTGCAAGGGCTCATCATAACATCATCCTGTTTCTACCATCCCAACAATGATTTGATGGGCTCCTCAGCCCCATGGAGGTCCAAGCTAATGAAATCCCCATGTGTATCGGTCCACTGGTACCTATCCATCAGGTATGGTCCTACACATCAAAAACTACGCCCTCCATGGGCTCATCAGTCCTCGGGATCATAGCAATGTCAATCATATTTCATCATTAAATTTATCAAATACAGGCATAAAACCCCTAACATATCCTCTAAGAGCTCAAAGACATTACACATATCTACTATACAAAGTTGAAGAAACAAACAAAATAACCTATTGGGCTAATATCCACAAGAAAAGGAAAGTTTCCACAGAGGATCATTCAAGCCATGTTCATCAGGTTATATGGTCTAGGGATGTCCAGTCATAGTAAGACCAGGGGTAGGTGTTGTCTGTGGGTGCCTTTGTAGGAGATGAGTTGTACCCGTCATGGATGCATTTTTTCCAAGCCCCCTTATTGCCTTTATTCTTTATTTATTGCTTTTATTTCTTTTTTACTTCAAGGTCTGACCAGAGGAAACTGCCTTGGCATGGTGACCAGAGCTGACAGTGTTAGCCATTGGTATCTTCGCAAAAATGATAAGGTTGGATCCTGATGAGACCCCCTTTCCCTTGGTCATGCAACCAAAGGTCATTTCCCTGGCGTGGTGACCAGATAATGGAAATGTCATACCGTTGGATACCTATGAACATAATGGGACGGCTTGTGATGAGACCTCCTGTCCTCTTGGTTAGGTCTTGTTTTATTATTTTTCTTAGGGTCCCTTTTGTTTCTTATCGAGAGTCCTTTTATCGCCTTCTCGGGGATCCCTAGGTGAAGCATCTCTACGTTTCATTTATTATGGATTTTATCTTTTACCAGCTGCTTTTACCCCCTGGGCCTTTAGCCCCTTCTTCCCACAAAACAAAGTGTAACCCTGAAATATCACCCTAATGGCCAGACTAGGGGAATTGGATGGATGTGTGGGAGATAATATGTAAAATGATATAATGGTGGGAGCAGACGATGGCTCTACAAATCCCCCCTAGTGGCTAAGAAAAACCGATGAATACAAGCTTGCTTAGGTCACCCCATTAATCCCCCCAATCAATGGTCAAGTGGATTAGTGTAAGATCCAAGTAGTTATTAGAAATGTAAGGAACCTGATGCATATATAAGAAGGTTATAACGATAAAACATGACACATACCATGATACCTTGGACCAATTACCTCATGGAGAAAGAGTCTTCTCTGATGCAGGTCCAAGCCGATGGTGATGGATGTTTTTGGTGCTAACAAGACAAGTCTGGTGAAGAAGAAGAAGGATGGCCCCTCCAGGGCCATGCTCAGGTCAATCCTACTCTCGGTACTCCATGTCTAGGACCTATGGGCCTCGAGACATGATCTCCTAGTCATCCCTAGATATCGGTGATAACATCTGGCTCCAACTCGGGGACATGTTCTCACCATAGAGCGCATGATAACCTCAACATCTCTGGCATAAACCTGTAGACCTAATTAGACTTGATAAGAAAGCATCGACGAAAAAAGGTGGGGTGGTATTGCCACCTTGCAAGATGATACATGTATATGCAATAATCATAAATGCGAATAGAAAGTGAAATACTTACCTGTACTTACCTTTTGGTTGTATGTTGGTGTAGTCAAACAACCAATGAAGCCAATCCAATAATGTTCCTTGATACCTTCCTTTGTGCTTCATCGTAAACCAAAATAGTGATAAATCAAGCACAAAAATGTCATGATTTAGAGTATATATCACATCATCGGGAATCTCAAAGTCTAGCTCATGAAGGCGGGTGGGAGGGATAAAATCCTGCCAAGTCCATCTTTGAGGAAATTATTCAATCCACTTCAAGAAAGGGTCATGAAAAATGAAAGGTTTAGAAAATTGACTCAAAGGACCCGCATATTGGTTATCTAGGATGTCCTCACGCCCTAAAGTCAAAGAAGGGATCGAAAAAGGTCTAGCAGACGACTAGAAAACCAAAAAGGGAAAGTTGAAAAAATGAGTGAAACACATAGTACCCAACCAACCCTTGGAGTTCAGGGTTTTCCTAAAGGGAATCTCAACATTAAAAATATACTTACCAAGGAAACCTTTAATGGATAGGCATGGTAAAGTAACAACAGGTGGTTGGAGTGAAAACTCATGAGAGACTTTCCTTAGGCAAATAGTGTTCTCACTTGTATCAACATCTGAGCAGATAGGTGATTGATAATCATCTTCACAAAATAAGTCCAAATGCTCAGAATAACAGTCATCAAAGTCCTCAAGGTATGACCGAAAATCATAAGGTACTGGGTCCTCCTTGGTCCTTTGGATGGTATGGGTAAAAACCTCATCTCCTTGTTGCCACTGGTCAAAAGTAATTTGTTGTGGTAATTGCAAGGGAAATGTCCGAAGATGACCTTTTATGTCATAGATGGGATTTGTATCATAACTAAATGCATCCCGCCTACATCTCCCAACATGTATGAACTCATCGAAATCAACTATGTCAGTATTAGTATCATAACATGGAGGAGTCAAAACATCCAATACTTCTCTACTCTCTATGTCATAAGCCAAAGAACCATTAAAAACTTGGAAGGGGGCACAATTTACCTCGCTTAATCCTTCCTATGTAAGAGCTTCAAGTATTTGAATAATATCATTAGGTAGAAGATCTGCCTCTACATCCTCAGTTTTGAGACATAGGGGATTTGGCTCATCCAGGGGTTCCACTCCTTCTTCATTCTCTGAGTCATAGAACAAGGTATCATCAAGAGAATCAAAATGACTTACATCATTCTCTTTATCTTGTGCAGGAGTGATAAGATCTTGGAGAGCTTCATCAGACCGAGGAGCGATTGCTGGCGCTTCATCCTCACAATTCACATTTCTGGTTACATCTTTGTTGCATTCTATTGGATTATGGGAGAGATCTTGCTCCTCTTCAAGGGGTTGATAATGGTCTTCACAAACCTCATCTCCTACATCAGAAGATTCTTTGTATTGATCATGATAAGCTCTTCTGAGATATTCTACAATCTCAGTGGTGAACCCTTTGTGGTGTAAGGTTGCCATGAGGTTTTGAAGGACATCTTCATACGTTTGGCAGTATGGCTTAGTAAGGTCTATAAACCTACTAACGAGTTGTATGAAAGATGATATACCCCTGTCCCTGCAACAACTCTTAAAATTATTTTGTAAGTAGGATTGTAGAGTGAGTAAGAACAACTTTATAAGAGAATCCTCTCCTCCCAACCTTATCTTTCTCAAATGCTCTAAAAAATTTACTATGTGAGGACTGCGAGCCCCAAAAACATTGAAGAGTTGTCTAGCCATTTTGTATCAAAGTAATTTGGGTATCCTTGAAAACTTCTGAAATCAATACTTGGATACATTTGTTCCCAGTGTGCCATGATCCCATAACTTGAAAATATCACAGAAGGTAATGTGGCACCTTAAGAAAATTCAGTGGAGTTGCCAGATAGTTTTCCTGAAACTACCAAAGAATAGGGGCAAAAAGGTCTAGTGGAGTCGCCAGGTAAGCTTGTAAGAAAAAAGTCTTTGAGGCAAGGCTTACTAAAGGATTTGTCATTGAGGAAGATTGACTCAGTGTTCCCCGACGACGACGCAAAAATGTTATCGCTCAGTTTGTAGTCTAGGTCAAGTAGCTGAAAGGTAAAGGTCAAACTGGAGAAACAGGGACCTACCCCACCCAATGTCACCACAATGGGGAGGTCCTTTATATTTAGGGTGGCTAAGCCCAAGGGAGACGTCCCTCGAAATCTGGGGTTTTGAAAGGAAAAGGCTCAAAGGCTTAAGGTTAGTTTCCCCTTCACATATTACCGCCAAGAAGATAGTCAGATGAAGAAATCCACAGAAGAGGCGCCTGCTTGCGAGACAAGACAATAATGACACTAGTACATGCAATAGTGGTTAATACTTCATTAATCAATGACTATCAACATTCAATGTACATGAGCATAAATAGTAGTAAATATTGATGAAGTCAATGTTTGCAATAATGACAATGGCATATAATATTACTTGTCAATAAATACTGGAATAATATAGCATCTAATAAAAATAATCAATCCTTAAATTAATCAATGCATTAAATATGATTAATTTCTCATATACAAGAAATAGTTGCGTCACTATCCTAAGGGTGACACCATCTTCCTTTAGGGTTAGTGCAATAGACAAAGAAAGCCAACGTTTTGCAGATTAGCCAATGAAGATTATCAATATATCAATGTCTATCACTGGATGGCCAAGCCATAGTATTTTCTATAAACCAAGAGATCAAATAAGGCATGACGTCATCATCAATTTCTAGGTTAGTAGACGTTAGGGTTAGTTAGGGTTTAAAATTTGAAAGTTTTGAAAGATTTTTTTTACACAACAAGCTCAACGTTGGAGAGAAAAACCATTGCCTTAGGGTATTATGGAGTCAAAAGCAAGGGCAAGATCTCGAGAGGATCAAAATTTAAAGACTAGAGAGTTAGGTTTTATGGTGTTGGAATGGAAGGGCCCTAGAATCAAAACCCTAAAGGAAGGAGGCTCATTCTGGTGTTGCTTAAGCAAGGCCTCATGCTCCTTCCTCTTTCTTTAAATATTCTTGGCAAAACGGCTATCTTTAAAACACAAATCTAAGGGAGAAAGGTGTTGCAAGAGAAAGGCCCTTCAAACCGTAAAAAGTTAAAACCCTAGGTGTAGAATCAACTAGGCCTAGGGTGCCACCTTTGTTCAACCTATATCTCAAAGATAACTCAAAAAAATGATGATTAGTGTAGCAATGGCTAGGCTATGTCTTCCTTAATCAATGGCTAAAACACGTTTCTCAAACATGGGGACATATATCAAGGACCTACTTGTGTGCTTGCTACCTAGGGTTTCAAGATTAAGCAATATAATAGCAATGTAATAGTAAATGTAAGAGATTAAACCTACAACCATTCATTCAAGAAGTTTTGCATGAAAAATACACTTACAAATCATGAAGAATGCTCATCAAACCCTAGTTGTAAACCTTCCAATGAGAGAAACACCATAATATGCCAAGAAAATCCTCCAAACAAGAGTTGTGCCTCACTTCCAAGAGCCAAAATACCAAGACAAAGACTAAAATTAGATCTCTCACAAGAGAGTGAGTTATGTTATGTTAAAAATGAGGTCCAACGTCCTCTATTTATACCAATCTATGACCTTTAATTTTAAACTAGGTCATTAAAATAGCCGACAAGGTTGACTAACAATTTTACACTAATTTTACATTAATCTGCTAAAAAATTTCATAATATGAGCTAAAAGGGGGACGTCAAGCCCTTTTGAGGGAGACGTTGGCCCTTTTTGGGCAAACACAACATCCAGAGACCAAAACGTTGGCCCTTCTAGGGCTCCTCCAAGCTGCCACACATGCCAAATGATCCCAACACACTGCCACACACTCTAGACAATGTCCAATTCCCTCACGTGACGTCCTGTCCATCAAAAGAAAACATCCTATCTGCAGTGGGTGATTCCCCCTAGGCCGGGCTTTGCCAAAGTGTCCTGGTGGAATGTCCTTCTGTCCTCTTTTGCAAAGGCTCATCATAACATTGTCCTATTTCTGCCATCCCAGAAACCATCTGATGGGTTCTTCAGCCCCATGGAGGTTCGAGCTAATCATATCCCCATGTGTACCGATCAACTGGTACTTGTCCGTTGGGTATGGTCCTGCACATCAAAAACTACGCCCTCCATGGGCTCATCAGTCCTCAGGATCATAGCAATGTCAATCATATTTCATCATTAAATTTATCAAATACATGCATAAAACCCCTAACATATCCTCTAACAGCTCAAATACATTACAAATATCTACTATACAAAGTTGAAGTAACAAATAGAATAACCTATTGGGCTAATATCCACAACAAAAGGAAAGTTTCCACAGAGGATCATTCAAGCCATGTTCATGAGGTGATATGGTCTAGGGATGTCCAGTCATAGTAAGACTAGGGGTAGGTGTTGTCCGTGGGTGCCTTTGTAGGAGGTGAGCTGTACCCATCATGGATGCATTTTTTTCAAGCCCCCTTATTGCCTTTATTATTTATTTATTGCTTTTATTTATTTTTTACTTCAAGGTCTAACCAGAGGACACTACCTTGGCATGGTGACTAGAGTTGACAGTGTTACCCACTGGTATCTTCGCAGAAATGATAAGGTTGGCTCGTGATGAGACCCACTTTCCCTTGGCCATGCAACCAAAGGTCATTTCCCTGGCGTGGTGACCAGATAATGGCAATGTCATACTGCTGGATACCTAAGAACATAATGGGCCAGCTCTTGATGAGACCTCCCATCCTCTTGGTTAGGTCTTGTTTTATTACTTTTCTTAGGGTCCCTTTTGTTTCTTATCGAGAGGCCTTTTATCACCTTCTCGAGGATCCCTGGGCGAAGCATCTCTAGGTTTCATTTCTTATGGATTTTATCTTTTACCAGCTGCTTTTACCCCGTGGGCCTTTAGCCCCTTCTTCCCACAAAACAAAGTGTAACCCTCAAAGGTCATCCTAATGGCCGGACTAGGGGAATGGGATGGATGTGTGGGAGATAAGATGAAAAATGATAGAATGGTGGGAGCAGACGATGGCTCTGCAAATCCCCCCTGGTGGCTAACCAAAACCCATGAATACAAGCTTTCTTAGGTCACCTCGGTAATCCCCCCAATCAATGGTCAAGTGGATTAGTGTAAGATCCAAGCAGTTATTAGAAATGTAAGGAACCTGATGCATATATAAGAAGGTTATAACGATCAAACATGACACATACCATGATACCTTGGACCAATTACCTAATGGAACAAGAGTCTTCTCTGATGCAGGTCCAAGCCGATGGTGATGGAAGCTGTTGCTGCTAACAAGACAAGTCTGGTGAAGAAGAAGAAGGATGGGCCCTCCAAGGCCATGCTCAGGTCAATCCTTCTCTCGTTACTCCATGTCTAGGACCTGTGGGCCTCGATACATGATCTCCTAGTTATCCCTAGATATCGAGGATAGCAAGACCTAGACCCAAAAAACCATAGCCCTCGACCTGCTACCTCGACCTCACTTACTGATATTGAACATGAGTTATTGCTTCAACTAGAGGCCATTAGGATTCATTACTTACGATGCAACTGGTTGAGGATGCCAGACACATTGTGATTTCATGTAGTGCGAGTAAGGGAGGTGAGTGGTTGGCTCTAGGCCCCTCCCTCCCTGGTTGTTGATTGGATAGGCCCTAATGGAGTGCAGGTGGGTCTAGGTTAGTTAGTCTCGGTGGGATGGTACAAGTGGTACAATCCTGTTGGAGTGAGGCAGATTGTAGAGTAGTTGGTGGGCATACCTTGCCTACTGGTGGGACTGGAATTCATATACTGGTAGGATTGTATTGATTTTCCTGTCCTAATTGTATAGGGTGTCTTGTACTGGCGTAACTGGTGTGTCTAGGTCCCTAGGCCCTCCCTGTTGGTGTACTGGTGTAGGTTGGTTGTACTTTGCTTCTTTGAGAAATTGGAGAAAAGTGAAACTATACTTTGCTTCTTTGAGATCCAAGTAATCAACCCCAAACCAAAAGAGAAACAATTACTAGATGTCGACTTCTGGTCATCCAAACTACCTCCCCAATCAGAATCACTAAATCCAACAAGATTAAACCTTTTATAAGTGTAGTAATGAATACCAAAATTTAGATTTCCTCACATACCTCAAACTCCTCTTGGTTTTCTTCATATGTATTTCAGATGGCTTTGTCATGTATCTTGAAACAAGAGAAACTAAATAAGTGATATCAGGTCTTGTATGGGTTAGAAACGTCAAACTTCCAACAATACTTCTATATGTTGCCTCATCAACAATTTCAGCACCAACATCTCTACGCAACACAATTCCATGAGCAGTTGGAGTGGACTTTGGTTTACTATTTACCATATCAAATTTCTTCAACATATCTTTTGCATACTTTGTGTGACAAATGAAAATTTCATCCTCATTTTGATAAACCTCCATAACCAAAAAATATTTCATGAGACCCAAATATTTCATCTCAAATTCATTCATCATAGCAATTTTGAATTCATCCTTCATCTTAGAACTACTACCCATATATAATAAGTCATCAACATATAGACTTACAATAAGAATATCATTACCTTATTTTTTGTAGTAAAGTGTAGGTTCACTTTTACTTCTATTGAAGCCACTCTCCTGAAAAATATCCATAAATTCTAGCATACCATGTTCTTGGTGCTTGCTTGAGGCCATACAAAGCCTTCTTCAACTTGTATACTTAATGTCATTTTCCTTTCACTTCAAAACCTTGTGGCTATTCCACAAACACTTCTTCTTATAAGTACCCATTCAAAAAGGCACTTTTCATATCCATGTGATGAATGCTCCATTTCTTCTGAGTTGCTAATGAAATCGTCATTCTAACAGTCTCTTGCCTTGCTACTGTTGAAAATGCTTCTTCATAATCAATTCCATATCTCTATGTGAAGCCTTTAGCAACTAATCTTGCCTCGTGTCTTTCAACACTCCCATCACTATTGTACTTAGTCTTTTATACCCATTTAGTACCAATCTTTTTCTTGTCATGTGGAATTTCTGTAAGCTCTCAAGTATCATTCCTGTGAATAGAATCTATCTCTTCTTTCATTGTTTGCAACCAAACCTCATTAGTACATGCATCTTTAAAACATGATGGTTCAAAATTAGCCTTGGAAAGTAAAGCAAAATTTACTATCTCACCTATTGGATTTTCTTCATCTGTTGGACTTTTACTCTTTTGCTAAATGTCACTTAATGTTCTTACCTTCCTTGTAGAATTTTCATTTGATGTTGGGCTTGCACTTGGAACTAAAGAATTAGACAAGGGGCTACTTGTTGGATTTGTATCACATGGAACTGAAATATTAGTGGGCTGCTCATTATCAATATCATCAATAATATCCTTATCCAAAATAGATTTAGACATATCATCATGGCATTTTTTATGAACATAAACTCCCCCTTCATAAAAAATTACATCTCTCGACACAACAATGCTATTAGTGAGGGGATTATACAACCTGTAAGTCGTACTTTGTTCACTATGTCCAACAAAAATGCATAACTCACTTTTTGGATCTAACTTTTGTCTCTTTTGATCAACTACATGGACATAGGCTACACAACCAAAGACTCTGAAATGATTAACATTAGGGTTTTTTTCATACCAGGCTTCATATGGAGTCATCATATCAAGTGCACTTGTGGGACATCTATTGAAAATATATACAGATGTAGCAACTACATCACCCCAAAAAGAATTGCTTAATCCCTTGGTCTGTAACATACTTCTTTCCATTTCCACCACTGTACGATTTTTCCTCTCTGCTACTCCATTTTGTTGAGGTGTGTACGCAGTGGTGAGTTGTCTTTTGATGCCATTCATATCACAAAAAATTTGAAAATCTTTTGAACAAAATTCTCCTCCATGATCAATCCTTAAGCACTTGATTTTGCAACCTCTTTCATTTTCTACAAGAGATTTAAACCTATTAATGTATAAAGGGCTTTAAACCTCTTGAATGTATCAAAGGCTTCATCCTTAGTCTTCAAAAAATAAACCCATCACTTTCGTGAGTAATCGTCAATAAAAGTAATATAATATGATGGCTTGCCCAAACTCTTTGTCTGCATGGGACCACAAATGTCTGAGTGTACTAATTGAAGTGGATATTGGGCCCTCCATGCATTTCCTTTTGAAAATTTCTCTCTTGCATGTTTTCCTTTAGCACATCCTTCACAAATATCCTTATATTGTTGAACCTTAGGCAAACCATAAACTAATTCTTTTGATGTTAGAAGCTTTTAGACTATGAAAATTCAAATGTCCATACCTAAGATCCCACAACAAACTTTTTTCTTCATATGCCATATTGGCAAGGTGGTTGTTATGTTCTCCAAACATCAATGGGAACATCTTATTCTTTGACATAGGCACAACTGTAACCACCCTATTGCCTCTATTCTTATCATAAATTGTACATTGTTGATTTTCAAACACCACCTTATAATTTTTCTCACACAATTGGCCAATGCTCAATAAATTATACTTTAATTGTGGATTGTAATAAATGTCTTTAACACTTTTGATACCTTCTTTAGTATGGACTTCCATAGCTCCTTTTGCAGAAACCTCCAATGCTTTGTCATCACCCAACTTGATCTTGGATTTGAAACTCTCATCCATTGTAGAAAATAACTTCTTATTTCTTGACATGTGGTTAGAACACCCTGAATCTAAATACCAAATATCTTTAGTGCCATTTTCAGCTTTGTCATAAGATAAAAATAAATTGTTTGAAGAGGATTCATCACCTTCTTGAGCATAAGTAACACCTTTGTTATTATTACCTTCTTTTAATCTACAATCCTTTTCAAAGTGACCATACTTTTTACAATAATAGCACTAGATATTTCTTTTATCAAATATGCCTCTTCCTCTTCCTCTTCCTCTTGAACCGCCTCTTCCTCTTGGATAATTCTGATTTTGACCTCTACCATGGCTTTGGTTTCTTTTGTTGCTAGTGTTGGCATCTTCATTCTTTGTAATTTGAAATTTTGAAGAAAAATATTTCTTGCCACTTTCTCCAAATGAATCTATCAATCTTTCTTCATGAGACATAAGAGATCCCACTAGGTGATCAAATTCAAGAGTAGACAAAATCCTTTCTTTCTTCAATGATTATTGCAACATGGTTCCACCTTGGTGTTAGAGACCTCAACACCTTTTTAATCAAAACCTCTTTGTCCACACTTTCTCCAAGAGTAGCCATCTTATTGACTACATCTTTTACTCTTACACAATAATCACTTACATTTTCAACTTCTTGCATCTTCAAATTCTCAAATTCTCTATTCAATGTATGTAGTTTGACAACTTTAACTTGATCACTGCCTTGGTAAATTTCTTGTAGAGTCTTCCATGCATCCGCTGCTGTCTTTGCACCTGCAATTCTTGGAAACAAGCTTCTATCAAGATCAATTTGAATATGAAATACAGCTTGAACATTCTTCCTTCTAGATTCCTTCTTAGCTACTCTATCATTTGCATTAAGAGTGGTCCAATCTTTTGGCTCTGCATAACCCGTTTCTACAATCTCCCATAAATCTTTCCCTATCAAAAAGGTCATCATCTTAATGCACCAATACTCATAATCACTTCCATTAAATTTTGGAATGGGCAATGAATTAGAGTTTGACATGATTACCCTAAAACAACACCCAACTCTAATACCAAATGAAGGATCTATGCAGGCCTATCTATGGACTAGGTAATCATTCAATGAAATAACATAACAATATACTAAATACTAAATGATTAAATCACAATATCATAGAAAGAAGAAATAATTGTAATTGCACAAAAAAGTTGCGTTCATTGTGATCAACCTTGATCTTTATAACTATACATAGACTCAATTCGCTACTCTTGATTGAACGCTTACAACAATTGATTTTAGAAAACTACTCATGCACTTGGCATGCATTATTTAGTCAGACAATCTATATCTGAATACTAACCGACATAAAAGAAAACTATAAATAGACTGCATCATGTCAGATGATTAACAAGACTACATCAATTACCAACATAAGGCTGACGTTATTTTTAAATATTTGGTATAGGTTTAGTTATAGGTATATGATTCTTTCTTCGTCAGGCGGGTTCTTTTGTTACGCCTGGGTTCTTTCGACCATATCTTAGGTGATTTCGTCAGACCCCAAAAGCAAGCACCAAGGCGTTTAAGCTAAAAGCAATTGATTCCATCCATCCAACCCATCATAGGGGAACATCATGAAATGATCATGGGAGAGGGAGGATGGGGAGCTGGACCTGCATGGACTATGAAGATTTAGTTTCAAGGGGTTAGCAGTGTTTTGCACCATTTTATAAACAGGGATTGAGTTCTTCAGCCGAATCTTTGTTAATTCGAAGTTGCAAATAGTAAAAATGTTTCTTAAAAAAATGTGATGTTAAAATAGTAATATGATTCTTTCCATTCGTCAATGTCACGATGTGTGAGACTGATTTTTGAGAGCATAAATTTCACACAGTAAAAGCGACTTGTAACTCCAATGCGATTTCTACGTACCAAGGGATCGGGTGATTTTCTTAACGTTATCTCAATAGAGGAATCAATTATCTCTCCTGCGCAAATATTTCGGAGTATCATAAACATCAATTGTAAGTCCAGCCGTAATTCCTATCCACCAAAAAGATCATGAAATATTTGGGACTATAAAATGCTCATAATAAACGTATAAACGTGAGCGGTGACTCCTGTCCTAATTTCGATCAATCAAAATGATGGACTCCTCCTAATTTCGATCAACCAAAAAGATAACGTGAATTAGGAGTTCATGTTAAGAATATATATATATATATATTTAAGAGATTATATGTTTAAATTCAGAGAGTAGGGTATATATATTTCTGTAAACTTTACTAGTAAAATTGTTGGATAGAAGAGATTTCTTATACCAATTTGATGTCTGGATTTGAAAGTAACCTTAAAAATAATATATATATATATATATATATATATATACACATCCAGAAAGACTTATACCTATTGAAGATAGACACAATTAATAATCTTTTAATTATAAAAACTACTCTTATAATTAGCAATTAAAGATGCTGACATATTCCTAATCATCCTTCTAAATTAATGAATAAGATTTCAAATGACTATAACTATGCTAGTTTATATATATATAACTTAACCCGCGAAGTTTTAGTCCTTAATTATTCCGAGAGACGTGTTACGAGCGACCCAAATATTTTTTTGGTCAAGCACCGACCCAAGAAATTTATCCATACCATCGCAATTAATCTATGTACATTTGAAGCTTTACTTATGCAGTGTTACACACCCTCATCCCTATAAATATCTAGACCTATCAAGATTTATCGTCAAGGAATTAAGAGTTTTCAGCGCCATTTTCAAAGCCCGGGTTTGAGCTCTTCAGCTGATTCTTTGTTAATTCAAAGTTGCAAGATGACAGGGGTCGAGAACTCTGCTCCTGATATGGTGATGAATAGAATTTTGATAATAGGAGGCACCAGATACATTGGGAAATACTGATGTAAAGACTTGTCTAAATAATT
This sequence comes from Picea engelmannii, assembly GCA_009831015.1. Classification (NCBI taxonomy): domain Eukaryota; kingdom Viridiplantae; phylum Streptophyta; class Pinopsida; order Pinales; family Pinaceae; genus Picea; species Picea engelmannii. Next base: position 4,597,025 of record ML776848.1, on the reverse strand, counting down.
GGAGAATAAAAGAATAAGAAGTTATTTTGCAAAATATGGATGACATTAAAAATATTGTCCTTGATAAATTTAAGAATAAAAGAAAATTAAAATATTATAAGAAGGTGGTTGACCCTAATCTTGAAGATCAAAAGTATCTCTCTATTTTTACTAGTGCAAACAAGAGAATCAATATTGCTAAAATAAGAACTAATTCTCATGAGCTATATAGTGAAACATGGCATTGGAAAATCTCGAAAATACCATGGAAAGAAAGAATATATCACCTTTGTGACACCAATAGGGTTGAACATGAAAATAACTTTCTCCAAGAGTGTCGTGTGTATACCCAAATTAGATTTGAATTTCAAAATATTTGTCACAATACTGACCTTCTTGACCTTCTAAGTGACCAAAACTATAAGGATCTTGAAACACTTCTCATAATTCTTTTCGAGCATCAAAATAACATTTTTAAGAAATCCAAGTAATTTCTTACCTTTCTTAAGGTCCAATAGACCAATTGGTGGAATTTGAATGTTTTTTTGTTATTAATAATTTTTTTTAAATGCTACCTGTTAGTTCCATCTTAAACATTGAAGTAATTACACATCTCTCTCATACTATGATGTACAAAGCAGCTATGGACGAAATAA
>ML776848.1:4559787-4585360 GCA_009831015.1 Picea engelmannii | reverse complement strand
CAGATCAACAAGCTGATATCTTCACAAAGCCTTTGGGCACAGAAACATTTGTATCACTCAGATCTAAGTTGAGTGTTGTTAGGTTAAATGATTGTCGCGCTCCAACTTAAGGGGGTGTGTTAGACGAATAAGTTGAGCGATTTTCTCCTTGATTTGCTCCTTTGATTCTGTTTAGTTAACTGTCAATTTGTTAGGTTTCTTGTTTTCATCACTGAGTGAGCTGTTAGTCGCTTCGTTATTTACGAAGCATTTCCATGCATGTAATTCCTTTATATATCAATTCAATAATGAGATATGTGTGGTGTTTTGTGCTATTCTATTCTGCGGTTCTTGGTAAATTCATTTTTTGTTTTCTCTGTTCTATCAATTCGTTTTTCTGTGGCTGCAGATTTGTTTTCAGAATGATGTATATTTTTATCCAATGTTTGACATGTAAACATACACAGATAAATATAAGACATAGAACGTTTAGTCATTCTTCTGGCACCACGATTTGGAGACCTGCATACTATAGAACAAGGGCTATGAGTGCAGCAACCCAGGTATATTTGGGAGAGCGGTATGAAAATAGTTACATTTTATCTGATATTACGTTTTTAGTGGTAGGTAGATGATTTATGTGCACGCGCTTGCGGTTCTGGCATCTCAAATGCATTTCATGTGATGTTAGATGGTGGCTATCAGGAAAAAGTGGGAAAGGATAGTGAAATTCCAAATATAACCTAGACAGTCTAACCTAGACAGTCTGTGCACTAATGCTGACATTAATACACCGACGTATAATTGAGTTGACAACAGCTATTGCACAAGACCTTGTCTGCTCAATATATTCTACAATGCCTTAAACATTTGTGTTAATATTTTATTTCATAAGTCCTTACTTTGGAGACTTTTGCAAATATATCTGATTTTAATGTGAACTCCGATCACACAACTTATTTTGGCGCAACTTACTTGGCACTTCATGATTCCAAACATGTGCCACTGTCTACCTCACTCATCTTTCTATTGAACGTTTTGTCGACTTTAATTGTAGCACCTTTTCTAATTAGGGAGGAACGCAAGGAAACTTTCCCTATACCCTGTAATTTTATTGTCAACAAGTTCAGTTGTAGCACCTTTTCTAATTAGGGAAAAAAGAAAGGACATTTTTTGATGTGGGAGCATCGCCTCACCTCAACAAATGTGCTAGCACCCCAACACACAGATGTGAAATGGAGAAAGGGAGAGGCACAGATCCTCCCGTTTTTAAATTTTGAAATATGATCCAATAAGGTTTTTTGTGTTGTAAGGTTGATAAATGTCAGGCCATGCCTTTGTACAGGTAGTGGGTAGGGTTGCCTTAAGTGGTTACCTATAGTAGGTCCAGATCATAGTCAGGCCTGGATAAACATTTATGGAATGTAGCCATAGGAGTGAAAGCTCTAAGGTGGTGAAGAGGATAAGCTCGTAGAGCCCTCACTTTGTAATAAAAAAACTCGAGAGAGAGAGTAGACAGTCTTAGGAGACTTAGGAGGTAGAATAGTTTTCAGAGAGAGTTCAATAGAACTGGGACTCTGTTGCAGTCTAGTTTTTGTAAAAATCTGTATAGACACACAAAGATAATAGAAAAAGAAAAACATTTTTTCCTGCATGTTGTGTGTTTGTGTATTTTCATGAATGAATGATGGGGATGTGTGATAAGTTTCATTTGCAGTAGGCGATAGATTTATTTTATCTTCATTGAGTTTTATAATATCGTTCTAGATTCTTTAGGCTGTGCAAGGAGTGCACAATAGGACAATTGAGGTTATGTATCTAGCGCAAGGAGTGCACATCTGAACTCTGTGGAGTCATAAAAGAACATGGTAGGAGGGCACACGAGAGCGATCACAAACTCAAGAGGAACCTCAAGGTTACTGAATACCTTATGGGGGGGAAACTGTGCAGAAGGAGCACAGAGAAACAAAGTTACTGAGAAGTTTGTAGAGCTCCTTGAGGTAGGCATCGAGCAAGTGCAACAGTGCATAGAAGGAACTTTGTGTTGAGTTCAAGAGGAACCAAATTTACTAAACACTCTGTAAGGAAGAGCTCTGTAGGGTGTGCATCGAGAAAGGAGATTGCCAGGAGGGCGAAAAGAATTTCTTTTCAAGAAATCCTTTGGATCCGAGTTTGATGAAATCCCAGAAATGCAAGGAGTGCATGGGAGATTGAAATCTTTGAGGAGATAAAGATGAGAAGGAATAACACAAGGAGTCTGTGGGAATCAAACTTATTCTAAGTCCTAAATCTCAGAAGAGACAATGCATTCAAGAGCGTAAGAGAGAACGTAGATAGTCGGGTTCCCAGGAGAAAGTTCAAAGGCCAAGAGATTTGAACACTTTAAAAATCCATCAAGTTCGAGCGAAGGTGTTCCTGGAGTAACGAGTGCACAGAAGTTTGAAACACCCAAAGCCTAAATATCCAAAGAGCCGAGAGACCTCGATCTACCAAGGGACACTTGTCAACAGATAGTGAGCTCCGGGTAAGTTGTAGTGAGGTTTCAGTTGAGAACTAAGATCGTTGAAGGCAAAGTCTCAAAGAGGATGATATCCATTGATCTGGGTTGGACATGTGTCACTTGATCGTGAACTTCGAAGGATCATACTCTGAGGTTTTTGTAAAGTAGTGTTTCAAAATATCCCGAAGCACTGAAGGTCGAAGTGGTTAAGGGTCTTTGATTCCACAGGGAGCACGTGGATCATCGATCTATGAAGGGACACGTGGAGGATAGAGATTCACTCTATTGGATCAGGGACGAAAAGTGTCAAGAAATCTGACACTCCAGAAGGATTCACTCCGGAGGTATGCATTTGTTGAAATTTGAGAATGCCAAAGGCCGAAGTCTCGAAAATGAGGAGAGACGTTGAGGTGAAGGAGAACAGGCGGTGCCATATTTGGGACTCCAGAAAAACGAAGGAAGGACAGGTCCGAAGACCTAGAGAAGATCTCAATCATTGATCGAGGAAGGAGTCATAAGACTGTTGATCTTCTTGAGCAGGCCAAAAACCTGAACTGGTAGCATAGTCGTTGATTACAAGGATGCGTGGCAAGAGATCAAGCCATTTCGAACAAATCTCTCCGGGAGAAAGGGAAGTTTGAAAATTGAAAGTCCCAAACATCGGATCCACGTAGGAGATCGTGACCATAGAAGCAAGGAGATAGGTGGTAGCAAATCATTAACTCTGGAGGATTGGAGTACATAGGTAGCGAGGGTTTGAGACTTCAAAATTCTGAAGTATGGAATCACGAGTAGATCTTTTCCATTGATCCAGAGGAAGCAGATCTGGTCTGTAGGATTTGGAGAGGATAGATATGAACCATCAATCTAGGGATGCCATCAAGATTAGGAGATTGACAGTCCTGAAACAATTCAGGGGATTGAAGGTGCACAAGCTTTAACAGGGAATCGTGTGGTCATGCGAGAACATAGATTGAGGAAACCTATGAAGAAGGCGCTTAAAAAAAAGAGCTTGTGGAGTGCGAGAAGTTGAGATCTCCAAAGGCTGGAAACTCGAAGAGGATTAGGGTTGTTGATTTGAGAAGGGGAATCAACAGTAGGAAATTATTTCGAGGAGCAGAGGCGGAATTATTGAACATGCTAGTTCATAGCCTGATGTGAGATGGAGTCATTGATCTCGTCGGGATAGGAGATCAATGAGAACAATCAAAGAAATATCGGGTGAGCATGTTCAGGTATCAGGGACAAGGCTCTTCCATAAAGGGCAAGCACATTGGCATCTTGATATTGTTCTGAACCGTCAATCAACGGACAGATTGATATCGGTCATATCATGACCGTAGAAACTAGGTGACTCTGAAAAAACCTTCAAATAGAGAAAAAAGGGCATGTGTATAGTTGAATTGGGTTCAAAGAGGAGCCCAAAGAGTCAATTCAACTCAGGACAAGGAAATATCCAGAGATTGGGAGGTCGCAAAACCCCAGGAGTGGTGGGGCGCTACATCTTTAAATTTTGAAATATGATCCAATACGGATTTTCATGTTGTAAGGTTGATAAATGCCAGGCCTTTCCTTTATATAGGTAGTGAGTAGGTTTTCCTTAAATGGTTTCTTGTTGCAGGTCCAGATCGTAGTTAGGTCTCGATAAACATTTATGGAATGTAGCCATAGGAGTATGGTGTCGTAACTGAGACAGTGATAACACTAAGACGGTGAAGAGGATAAGCTCATAGAGCCCTCACTTTTTAATAAGGAGATTCGAGAGTGAGAGTAGAGAGTCTTAGGAGACATAGGAGGTAGAATAGTTCTGAGAGAGAGTTCGAAAGAACTGGGACTCTGTTTCCATCAAGTTTTTCTAAACATCTATATAGACACACAAAGATAATAGAAAAGCAGTTTTTCCTGCATATCGTGTGTTTGTGTATTTTCATGAATGAATGTTGTGGATGTGTGATATTTTTAATTTGCAGTAGGCGATAGATTCTTTTATCTTCATTGGGTTATATAATATCATTTTGGATTCTTTAGGTTGTGAAAGGAGTGCACAATAGAACAATTGAGGATCTATAGCCTACAAAAAGAGTGTGCATCTAAAATCTATGGAGTTAGAAAAGAACGTGCCAGAAGGGCACACTAGAGCGATCTCAAACTCAAGAGGAAACTCAAGGTTACTGAACACCTAAGTGGGGGAAACTATGCAAAAGGAGCATAGAGAAACAAAGTTATTGAGAACTTTGTAGAGATCTATGAGGTGGGCATTGAGCGAGTGCAAGAGTGCACAGAAGGAACTATGTGTTGAGTTCATGAGGAACCAAAGTTACTGAACACTCTGTAAGGAAGATATTTTCAAGGTGTGCATCGAGAAAGGATATCGCCAGGAGGGCGAGAAGAATTTATTTTCAAGATATCCTTTGGATTTGAGTTTGACGAAATCCTAGAAATGCAGGGAATGGATGGGAGATTGAAATCTTCGAGGAGATCAAGCTCATAAGGAATAACACAAGGAGTGCGTGGGAAGCAGACTTATTATAAGTCCTAAATCTCAGAAGAGACAATGCATTCAAGAGCATAGGAGAGACCCTAGATAGTCAGGTTCGCAGGACAAAGTTCAAAGGATGAGAGCTTTGAACACTTTCAAAATCCATTAAGTTTAGGCAAAGGCTCTCCGGGAGGAACAAGCACATAGAAGGTTGAAACACCCAAAGATCGAAGAGTCGAAGATCCGAGAGTCGTCGATCTACGAAGGGACACTTGTCAATAAATTGCGAGCTCTCGGTAAGTTGTAGTGAGGTTTTAGTTGAGAACTAAGATCACCGAAGGTGAAGTCCCGAAGCGGATGATAGATGTTGATCTGGGTTGGACAAGTGTCACCCAATCGTGAACTTCAAAGTATCGTACTCCGTGGTTTTTGTGTAGTGTTTCAGAATATCTCGAAGCACCGAAGTTCGAAGTGGTTAAGGGTCATTGATCCCACAGGGATCACATGGATCATTGATCTACAAAGGGACATGTGGAGGATGAAGATTCACTCCATTGGATAATCGTTGGATAAGGGACAACAATTGTCAAGAGATCCGACACTCCAGAAGGATTGACTCCAGAGGTTTGTGTTTTTTGAAATTTGAGAACACCAAAGGCCGAAGTCCTGGAAACAACGAGAGTTGTCGAGGTGAAGGAGGACATTGAACGCCATATCTAAGACTCTAGAAAAATAGAGGAAGGAAAAGTTTGAAGACCCGGAGAAGATATTGGTCGTTTATCAAGGAAGGATTCATAGGACCATTGATCTAGTTGAGGAGGAAAAAAAACCGAAGAAGGAGTAGAGTCGTTGATTAGAAGGACGCATGGCGAGAGATCGAGCCATTTCAGAGAAATCTCTCTGGGAGAAAGGGAGGTTTGAAAATTGAAAGTCCTAAAGATCGGATCCATGGAGTAGATCCTCACCGTAGAAGCATGGAGACAGGTGGTAGAATATCATTAACTCTAGAGGTAGTGAGGGTTTGAGACTTCAAAATTTCGAAGTTCGGAATCGTGAATAGAAATCGTTCGCTAATCTAGAGGAAGAAGATCTGGTCTGTAGGATTTCGAGAGGGCATATATGAACCATCAATCCAGAGATACCATCAAGATTGGGAGATCGACGATCTCGAAACAATTTGGGGGATTGAAGGTGCGCGATATTTAACAGGGAATCCCGTGGTCACACGAGAACATATCCCGAGGACACATATGAAGAAGGCACTTAAAAAAAGGAGCTTGTGGAACACGATAATTTCAGATCTTTGAAGGTTGGAAACCCGAAGAGGATTAGGGTTGTCAATCTGATAAGGGGAATCGAAGGTAGGAAATTATTTTGGGGAGAAAAGGAAGAATTAGTGAACGCGTTATTTCATAGCTTGATGTGAGATGGAGTCATTTATCTCGTCGAGACGAGATATCAACGGAAATGATCAAAGAAATAGCAAGTGAGCACTTTCAGGTATCGGGGACATGGCTCTTCTATAAAGGGCGAGCACGTTGACGACCTGATATTTTTGTGAACCTTCGATCAATGGACAAATTGATATTGGTCAGATCATGATAGTAGAAACTAGGCAGGTCTGACAGAACCTACAAATAGAGGAAAAGGGGGCCTGTGTATAGTTGAATTGGGTTCAAAGAGGAACTTGAAGATTCAATCTAACTTGGGACAAGAAAATATCCAGAGACTAGAAGATCGCAGAACCCTAGGAGGGGAGGGGCATCGTATCAGTTTCCCTATAATTTTATAAACTAGAATGAACTAATATGCAACATCGGGAGTACCTTTCTATCCCACAAATATTCTCTTAGAAAAGGATGCTCTTATCTAGAGTAAATTAATAAGCAACATAAGTAATTAGACAGACCTCAAGCTTAAACCTCCATGTTATTTTTTTTTAGTTATTATGAACAGTTAAGATGGACTATGTCAATTTTTGGCTAATATTTAGGGTCGACTATGTCAAGTATGAGGTCAGGTGATGTAAAATTCTATATGGATCTATTTTAAACCTTATTTTTAGGTATCTTTCTTATTTCTGGAAGAATTATATTCTACTTAAGTATTATGTCTTATCATTACAACACTATCTTTGATTCAAAATGGATCGTTTGTAGTTTCTATATAATTCTTTACTCTCCTTGAAATGGAATAATTGAGTTGGGACCTACTAATTTATGTGGTTGTTTTAGGCTATCTTAGAAATGATCACGATTTTGGCCATTTTTTTTCCCTAAACTTCTAATGCAATTTTTTACACCAGATAACATTTTTCTCTTCTTGTTACAATTGTCAATAATCATTGGTTTGTGAAAAAGAATAATATTTTTCTTCTGATCAAGATGTTTCCACTAAGATACCATGCATATCAAATAGAGTTTGCATGTGAATATTATATCCTCAACAAGCTAACCATCGATATTTCCTCACATATACATGTGGAAGCCATGTCACCTCCCATTACCTATCCATTTGAGATTAGTAACATATGAAATCAACTAGAGACTTCTAGAAGCATCATGAATATTCCCATAGGATTACTCAACACTAAATGTAATCCTAATTTTATCTATTGAGAACCTATCATGAGGGAAAATGGTTCATTTTCTTTGGTCATCATAACTCTTCCATTGTTAAGCCATATACAAAACCCCATGTTATGTATAAAACCCCTTATTAAGCCCTAGATATTGAATTATTACATTTCTAGTGTTATATGTGTAGGTCGACTAGAACCTTTCATTCCACATTTTCAGCATAATTATACCTCTCTCTCTCTCTCTCTAATATATATATATATATATATATATATATATATATATATATATATATAGGGTGAAATCATGAATATGGGTAACACTTTTGCTTGTTTTATGAGAAAATAAAAACTGTATCTTCACAAGTTCTGCAACTTCCATCATACAAAAGTATTTTTTTATTTAGAATTTCACTTTACAGTAAAAACAAAAACTGTATCTTCACAAGTTCTGCAACTTCCATCATACAAAAGTAATTTTTTTATTTAGAATTTCACTTTACAATAAAACCAAAACTTTGAAGAATTTTGTTAGCTTTCCAATGACTATTTTTCATTTTTTTTTTAATCAATATTTGATATGTCAATTGGACAATTGTTTAACACTATGTTCCTTAAACATGAATGAATGATAATGAGTTATTTTTTCTCACAACAATGTATCTATTATTAAACTTATGTTTTTAAGAAACCAAATATATTATAACAATCTAGAGAGACTATTTTATTATGACTATAATTACGCCAAAAAGCGTACACCTATTGACAATGGGCACATTTAATAGGTTTTTAGTGCTTAATCAATTTTGTATGGACAAGATTAAATATTGATGGAATATTTTTAGTAGTCCCAATAAATCAATGGTTTTGATTTCAACCACTAACTTCCTCATTATTATAAAGGAATCGGTTTACATGTTTATTTTTTTACTTTTACTTAATCATATTTAAAATTTACTATGGTGGCTAGCTGATTTCCACATCTAAGTAATTACCATTTCGTTTTCGAGGTCAACCGAAACCTTTCGCATTCACCAGCCACGTTCTGCCTCCTTCCAGCCAACTCCTTCCACCTCCTTTGGGCGGTTTCAACTTCCCGAGGGTTACTTCCCGAGGGTTTAGGTTTTGCAAGCCCTCTTTATTTGCAGAGATTAAAAAATAACATTAACACGTTTACATTTGTTGCACAACAACGTTTTAAAAATAAAACATTTACTGTAACGTACCATTTTAAAATTATACTTAACACAGTTTTAAAAAATAACAAGTTTATTGTAATGCACCATTTTAAAATTATCGTACGCCATTTCTAATGATCGTAGCCTCAACATTTCTACTTCTCGTTGCATATATGTACACAGAGATGAACTTTGTGTGTATGAGCGTTTCCACATATCGAATTTCAGTTTTCAGAGTTTCAACAATGGTGGACGACATGCAATGGCTGATCGTGAGAGGTACTTGGAAAAGATTAAAAAATAGTCTGTAGTACCCCAACTGAACTGTTGAGAAGGATAAACAACTCTTACAATGTTGGTCTTCAGCTTCCTTGACATTTCGTATCGGTAGCACTGGTAGATTTTCAAGATTTATGTTTATCTATTTTCTGTGTTTTTTTTCTATTCCAAATGATCCACTAAAAGCTTCGTGCCTATGGAAATATTCGTTTTAGATTACTCATTATTAACCATATGATTAATGTGTGGCAGTCGCAGAGCTGTTGCAAAAGAGTAATGGATTTTTGTTACAATCTGGTGATAGTGACGGTCACCTGGTGTCTTTTTTAATTTAAGACCCCTGGTAAGCACCCTCTCTATACATGATAGAGCAATTTGCATGATTATACATTTCTCTTTATTAGAGTCAATTGATTTAATGAAATATTGGATATATTAATGACTTTGGAATTTGGATTTAGAACTTGGTTACCTGTTTGTAATTGTTATATGCTTGGGTAATCTACAACAATCCGTCTATTCGTCTAGGTTAATGTTCCTTTTGAAATATTAAATTCTTTGTATCTTGTGTTTTCCATCAAGCTAAGAATGCAATTTCGTATTTTCCTTTTTGCATGTAGATACATGATAAATGTGAACTATGGCTTTTGGATTTCTGTGGTTGTGTTTTTAACTTTATGAGCATTATTATCTAAATTATGAACCATATTTTTTCCAACCGTTTTTTTTTCTTGTTAGTGTGGAAGAGTCTACCTTATCACCACATCCCCATCATTGATGAGATGGCTATTGTGATTCTTTCCTTTTAAGTCTAGAATTACATAGGTTTAGGTATGTAGCTCACATCACATTCATCAACTACTTAGATGCTCTTTGTTGTGTTTTTCCTTTTTTTATTTCTATCTCCAAAAGATGTTCCCACCAGGATTGAAATTTTTGTTTCATTTTATGGTTAAGTTTCATTTTAGGGTTGTGTTTTATTTCCTGGGCCAACCGAAACCTTTCGGCCTTCATCAACCATGAATTCGCGGCTGTGCTAGTTTTAAATCTAATGGATGAAGATTATAATTTATAGAATTTTTTGAAGTTGACCAAGCTGAAAACGTTGCAGAATTTAAACACATGTTTTTCTACACCTATCTATCTTAATTTTTACTTAAAAGTAAAATCTAAATATACCCTTTTCAAAAGAACGTTTAAGTATTATGAATATATTTTTTTCAAATTATTTCACTCTAAATTTTTAGAGATACTGATATTTCATTTCGCCAAATCATAATGTCTGCTAAAAATATTATGTAGTGATTTTTTAAAAAAATTAAATAAAATTAGATAAAAATAATGAAAATGAAAACAAATTATAGGAATTCAAAGTAGATTCAATTTTGGAAATGCTGGTGTCATTTTCGAAACCAAATTCTCAGTATTTGCAAGAGTCTACAACCTCTGAAGTTCAGGTAAGCTTGGGGCAGTTCTTTGGTTTCTGTTTTCAGTCCCAATTTCATGTTTTCAGCCGAAACAATATTATTTCGGTCGAAAGACAAAATTCTAACGGAAATCGTCAAAACTGAACGGTTTCCAAGGTTTTCGGATGAAAAAACCTTCTTTCAGCCGAAAGCATGTTGAGTGAATTTCGTCGGTCGGAAAAAAATGAAAATACACATTGTATCATTTCATTTCGCACCAAATCGTATAAATATGATTTCAGTCAAACACATTTAACACAATCCATCAGATGGATGGACAAATATGAACTCAGGGATAGGGATTTCAACGCATTTCTATTACTGATTGCAACTGCATTTTTTTCTTTCTTTATCTCTTCCATCTGTTCCATAGGATTAATCGGAGGATCGATATCGATACATGATGGCTTTCTAGAGCACCTAGACAAAGTTTTGAATCATCTTTTTGGTTTTTGTTAAATAAGCTAATTGATGTTTGTTCAAGTTTTTATTGGAATAACAATTTATATGTTGAAAGATAAATGTTGAGCATTTTTTCAAGGTGAAGTCTTTGTTGAACATATCTTGTACAGATAATTATTAAAGTCATGGGAAACAAAAGTTTGCGCAAGAGAAAATTTGATTGCACTCGAGATGATACTCGCCAAAACGAACAAAGGAATGATCATTATTGGAGAAAGAAATGAGAACGTGCAAATATTGAAGAAAGAAATGATGATAATGTAAATAGATATTTTCAACAAGAAGTTCAACTAGGTATTCATGCACATATGATGATTGAGCACATGACACACATTGAGACTGTATTAAGAAAGTATAGAATTCAAAGTATAGAATTCAAATTTAAAATATTGTAAATAATATACTTGATTCTAATTACAATTTGATGTTTTTCAAGAAACATAAATAGATTTGTCTCATAATGTTGAAGAAGACGTTGAAATGAAAATTGAAGCAAAAGGCGTTGAAACTAAAATTAAAGCAGAAGACGTTGAAACTGAAATTGAAGAAAAAGACAAATCACCTATAGGTATGTACATAAATTTAGATAATACAAGATGAACACTTGTATATATAGTTTAGTGAATTTGTGTTCGTTTTTTTTTTAATATAATCTTTAAATTGAAATATGCAAGAGAATCTATCAACATTGATGATGAAATATTAGAAAATGTTGATACTGACAAATTTGGGAAGAAAAAAGCTAAGAATTATATAAGATATTGAACTAAGAATATGTGTAATACTTTTTTCAAAGATGAATCAATAACAATACAAGTTCAACTTTTACTCTGTCTAATGAAGTCAAGAAAGTTAAAATAAGATACATAATTATTGGGTATTCAAAAGTCGACAAAGGATACAAAGGTGAAATAGAATGTCTTTGACAATATAACTATTGTATTAAAAGCTTTTGGACAATCTTGAAAAAAATATGTCAGTGTTGTACGTAGAGTGATACAAACAACAATTGTTTCATCTAGCAATATAAAAGATCATTTGACAAGACACATGGAAAAAATGATGGGAACGTGAAGAAAAACATTGCACAAACATAGAAAATTTTGATTGAAAATAAATGAAAATGATGAACTGGCTTGTTGGATAGTGATTTCTAGACAACTCTACAAAGATAGACTTGCAGAAAATGATAAAGAATTGTCCCATAATTGTTGGTTAGAAGAATCTCATGTTTCACCACATACAAGGGATGTGTTTCGACGAAGAATAGCATAAAAAAAATATGAAGAATATCCAAAACATATATTTCCAATGACACAAATAGAACTATTCAATAAGTTCAAACAAGAGCGCAAAGAAGTTAAAATTTCCATCAATACATTTGTGCAATGAAAACCATGGTTTGTTAGGTCCATCACTATTCGTGACACTTCTTCTTGTCGTTATCATGTGGAATTTGAGTTGTATTACAACACTGTTTTGGATTTTGGTAAAACTTTATGGCTTGGTTCACCTCCTCCCACATTTCGTGTTTTTATATCTAAAATTCTATGTGAAAGAGAAGTTGATGATTTATTTTACAAAAAAAAATGTGTTGGTGGAAATAAACATGATCATTGTGGAAATCTAAGTTTGTTTCATTCAAGGTATCATATTGATATGAATGATAAATCATTTTCTAATATAACATTCAATTGGAAGAGATATGAATATATCAACATCATGGATCTACATTCTTCAAATGTTATTTCCAAAAGAATTGATTTGAAGGTAGATACAATCTGTGTGATAGATTTTTTGAAGAAGTTTGAGGAAGAAATTTATAAATACACCAAGCATTTACATAGAGCTCGATGGAAAGATCTACAATTCAAACAATCCTGTGAAGTGTTTCCACTAGGGACAATTTTGTATGTAGTTGATTTTGTAGAGAATTACACATTTGTTGCACAAAAATAAATACCGAGTGAATATTATCATTCTGATCAAGTCACGATATTTTTCCACATTCTATATAGACATGCTCAATGGAGTTTTGATAACATAGAAAACATCAACGAAAATTGACATGTTATTAAATAATATCACTTTAATATAAGTGATGATCGAGCACACGACACACATTATGTACAACATTGTTTTGATAAATTTTATGATTCATTGAAAGAATGTGAAATCAAATTCGATTGACGTTGGATATGGTCAGATGGGTGTGCGGGTCAGTTCAAATCTTCACGATCATTCTATTGGTTATGTTGTCTTCATAAAAAATTAAACACTACACATTGTTAGAATTTTTTTGAGACTGGTCATGGAAAAGGAGAGCACGATGGTGTAGGGGCATGTGTAAAATGATCACTTCAAAGGTATTAGATTAACCCTCATGCCGATCGATTTGAATTCGCTGAACAAGTTGTTGAATGGTGAAAAATGGCGCTAAGCCATGAATATAATCCATCAAGGGATGTGCGCAGGTATGTCTATAAATAAATGTTACACATGTACACATGATATTTTTATTTCAACATGTTCCAATTTATATTCAAGCTTCAATCATTTTCTTGAGAGATTTCAAGTTAACAAGTTCTTGTCTTGTGCATGTTTTTTTGGTATGTTGGAATCCAACATGTAAATATATCAATCTCATATGATGCCAGTAAAATACCTGGGACACGAAAAAATACATTCAGTTAGAACAAAACATTTTCAAAATTTGTTTGCATTTGATAGAAGAAATGAGTCTTTTTTTTTTTTTCAGTTTGCATAGAGGACACAAAATCCATAGATATTTGTGAAAACTTAAATGCATGAGATGTTAAGGCTTGGAGATATACTGAACTTATTGTAAAAGAGAAAATTCCACTTGCAATCGCAGAGGAGATGGAATCAAATGAAACTATAGTGTAAGTTGATGGCGATAGATTTTTTGATCTTGTTAGAGAATCTAACTTTTATGAACTTAAAGTTTTTCAAATAACTTGTAGATGTACTTGTGTGATAATCTAACATGAACTATTTGCTGCCCAATATATCCAATTATTTGCAGGATATGTTTTTTCCATGGTTTCACCTGTAGACAACATTGAAAATGTGAAATATTATTTGATGTGATGCACATAACAAAAGATGAGGCTATTAGAAGATTTTAATGATAACGGTTTTATATATGAAAGATGATCCATTGTATTGAAAGGATATTTTTTTCAAGAAACCCATCAAACCGATACTCATGTTCACTTTCAAGACTACCATTCATATGTCACAAGTTGTCAATATAGTCATTTGGTATGTGCATCGCGCATAACGTTAATAGAATTTCAATAAAACAAAAAACAAAAGTTAGAAAATGGAAAATGTCCAAAGTCGATCATGAACGAATAATTGAAGATGGAATACCATTAAGATGTTTTTAAACAAGTGACACATGTACATTCCCAAATTTTTAATTTTTCATTGAAAGTAAATTCCAGAATTTGATGACTTGTTTTGACTATTTTCAACCATATTTCCAATAGGAGATTTATAAAAAGGGTATGTATAGTGACAATCAAGCTTTGAAATTAATAACTAGATAGGATAAATTAAACCAAAGACATTCCAAGTGGATAGAGTTTATGCAAAATTTCACTATTTTTATTAAACATATTTCTGGAAATGCTAACAAGGTTGTTGATGCATTGAGGAGGAGAATTTTCATTCTGCAGGAATTTCAAGTCAAGACCTTGGGGTTTTACCACCTTAAGAAAATGTACCACAATGATCCATATTTTCAAGAGGCATATGAAGCATGTGTGAATCATGTACTCAGAGATTGAAGCTAGTGAGACTAATACTTGATTCAGGATGGTTTTTTGTTCAAAGGGCACCAGTTGTGCATACCAAGATGCTCAATGAGGGAGAATTTGATGAAGGAAAAACATAGTGGAGGTATAGTCGAACATTTCTACCATGAAAAAACATTTGCCCAACTAAACGGTTCAAATTATTGGTCAGGAATGAGATCAGAGGTGAAGATATTTGTAAACAATTGTAAGATTTGTCAGTATGCCAAGGGGAAGAAAAATAACACTGGGTAGTATCAACCATTTCCTATTCGAGAGAGGCCTTGGGATGCAATAAGCATGAATTTTTTGTTGGGATTGCCAAGGATGCAAAGAGGAAGTGATTTCATATTTGTGGTGGTGGAAAAAATTTCGAAGATGACACACTTTATTCCACACCAAAAGACCAGTGATGCAACAAATGTTGCAAATTTGTTTTTCAAAGAAGTTGTAAGAATCCATGGATTATTGTTGGCACGGGGGAAAAACCAGGGTTCAACGCTTCAACAATGTACCAAAAAAACCCTAACTATCATCCCTTTTGGCAACACCTGTGCAACAGATGAAGTCTCACCCAAGGTAGAGGTAGGGGGGGTTGTAGGAATCAAGTGTCTACAACCTAGCTGGGACACAGATCTATGATTACAACACTTAGTAGAGCACTTAGCCAACAATATGTATTAATTTGTGATTCTTATTCATATCACAGATTAACCCTTATACAGATCAACATAGTGGTAATCAAGATTAAGCACATCTAATCATTTATCACATAGCATCAGAGCAGATCTAGCATTTATTCATATATAAAGAACTAAGAATCAATGGATCTACCTATCACATATAAAAAATAGTGCACTAAAAAAATATAAACATCATGAAAAACATTTTACAAAGCACAACAACACAGGATATACATGGTTCACCCCAGTGTGGGGATACATAGAACAACTTCTTCTTCTTCTTTATTAGTATTCAAGCTTCTTACATCCCTCTTCTCCTACACACAGATCCACAGATCCAACTCCACCAAGGGACAGGAGATTTGCGTGCACCTCACTAGATTCTCATTTCCCGAATTAGGTCAGGGCACAAAGCCTTACACAATTTGTGCACAAAGTCTCTTACAATACTCTTTGCACAAAGCCACTAGTCATGCACTAATCCAATGGCCTCTCTAAGCCAATTACCCCCTTACATGCATCGCCTAGCTACTTATTTATACATTACAAAAAGTACTAAGCATGGGTAATCCTATGGGTCAACATACCATACCTGTTACATAAACCTTAAGAGCCCAAAAATCCCACAAAATGGGTGAGCTCCTATGATCTTCGCTTCGCCTGGGCACTCCATCTTCGACCAGCCTGTTGAAGTCTAAAAAATGGTTTAACACGACCAAAATTTCCTCAAAACCTGGTCAAGGGCCAAAAGGCCCCCAACACTCATCTATGACTCGTCCCAAGTCACTATGATCTAGGTAATATCGCTTTGAAATCCTTGATCTTAGATTGAGATGTCTTGAACTACTTCTTCGCCAAAGCCTCCTGCTCAATGAACTCTTGAATTACTTGCTTGGTGATAGGCCCTTATAGGAATTGTTCCATTTTTGTGACCACCTATTCCAACTGTGAGCCTTGTCCCTTGATCTCTTCAAAAAGTGTGCAGGCTTCATCTTAAACTGGCTGGAGTCTTTGTGTCACCTTCATATCTTTGCTTTGGATGGCAGTGACCTACTGTTGAATTGCACTCTACTACTGCAAACTCTTCATCTTCTCCATTGCATTAAGTAGCCTCATATGTTCTTCCACATTCAACGCTTGTTTCTCCACCTCCCATATTTGTGCCTCCAATGTCCTCAATTTCAGGTCTTCTACAGGGCACTCATAGGTCTATGCACTTCAGTGACTTAGTTTATTATATTCAAAAACCAACACCCTGATTATTTCTACTATGCTCCTGGAAATGTATTCCCTATGATATCACACTTATTTTCGAGTTCTCGACACTGCTTGAAGTTATAACTATGCTACTCTTGCTTGAAGATGTTGAATGGCTTCAGCGAGATGCCCCACTTGCATCTCGGTGGACTCTAGTTCCTCCTATGCCAAACCCGACACAGAGCGAAGTGCTCTAGTTATTCCCTCTCTGACCACAGTATTCTGTGCAAGCAACTAGTCTTTTTATTTCTGCATATTCTCTTTGTCCCCTTTGAACTTCGCCATAAGTTCATCTTTCTCTTGTTGCGCAATTTGAAGTTTCTCTAAGGCCTCCTCCTTTTCTTGCTTCAATTCCTTTGTGGCCTACTCTTTTTTTTCTTGGACTCGACGAAGTCGAGTCTTTGTTGCATCTGCTAATATGCATAATTGGGTGGGATCGTCCACCAATTCTACACTCTCTGCTAAATATGGTGCAGTAGACACTATGCGGCTCAACTGGGTAGCTTGTTGGATGTCTTTCAATTCTTTCTCAATTATGTCATCCAATTTTTATTGCTTCACTTCATGTCTCTACAGGATATCCTCTGAGGTTTCTTCTACAACTATGATGATGAGCTGTATATCATCCACTGTGAGAAAATTTTGTGACTGAGGCTTATTGGATCAGGTCTTCTTCTGCAATGAGGGTTTCTACAAAGAAACCTTCCTTTTATTTGACGTCTCAGCCTCTGTAAGGGGATCCTTTGGCGGTATCAATTCACCCTTTTATTTATTTTCTTCTTCCCCTTCCTCCTCTTGATTTACTTCGTCGCCTCCTCCTCGTGCATTTGATTCAAGCATGGTTTCCTCCGATGCACTATTCTTATCCTTACTATCTATGTCCTGCACTTCCTCATTTTTCCTCTTTTTCTTACGCTCCTCTATACAAGGATGTCAGGGTCGTAGATTTCTACATCCTCAAATGGTAAAAGTAATTAGGAGGGCCATTCCTTGGTTATCTCCTCCATGTCTTCATCGATCAATTTATAGTAATACTGGAGCTCCTCCTTACTTTCATCCATGTACGGAGTGATGTAGATGAAGTGTCGGTCTGCGTGGAACTACGGTAGCAGCCTGTATGTATGCAAGGGTGTTCGGGGTCATTCAGGGGAATGATTCAATGGCATGCTTGAGATGTAGGTAGTAAGTGTGGAACACCACATTTTATTTCCATTGCTTCCCCATATCGCTCATATACCACAAGGTGGTAAACCTTGCGACCAATGGCTCTGATGGCTTGACTTCCAGGAATTTCACTCCCTATAGCATCTCCCAAGCGACAAATTCGATGAGAATCAACAACCAACTGAAGTGAAATTCTTACCCTTGGCCCTATTCTTCATGATATTCCTTCTCTAACTCATTGACGAGGTAGCTTGCCCAATTCATCTGCATTCCTTCAATACACTTCCCTGCGAGATTGACTACAAACCTTGTGACTTGTGTAGGACAGTTCTTTCTGACGAGCTTACCTACTATCAGCTGAAACGATAGGCGCACTACTTCATCCTGGATGGAGGATACCTTGTAACCTCATTTCCCCTTCTCCACATTTCCATATGCCTTCTTGATGCATTGTGCCAAAGAGCGATATGACGTCTTCCCTGGGTATAACTCATGAGGTTTTGGTCCCTGCATGCTCAATCCAGTGATCAGGTGGATCAATGTTGGATCCACAGTGATGCACCTATCCAACCAAAGATGCCATCCATGGTAGCACAACAAGAGGATTTTAACACACGCGTTAACCTCCTGATGTCGGTTGAAGTGGGAGATCTTCATCATGTTTAAGTTTGTCGATCTTGCAATCTCCTTGATCCATGGTTGGGGGACTATCTTAGGATTTTTAAAAGTCGTCTTCGTTGGTTACCTATGATGTGTGAGCATCGCATAGTTCTTTCGGTCTCCAAGGTTGAAATCATTGATCTTGAGAGCTCGGCTCAGTCCCAACTACGGTCTGACTGTGCGTATTCCCTTGGACAGGTATGCATTGATCAACGTGTACAAAAAATCGCATGGGACACCATCACCACTAACCATGCCATCCAAAGGTGGGATGTAGTCAGGAGAGACTGACAAGATCTGTTTCACGTTCGCTAGATCATCATGGTGCTTGCTTCTTTTCTCAGTCCCGATTCATCTATACCGTTGTGCAATCAAGGGGGATGCTTGCAATCTGCCCATTGACAATGCTTGTATTCCTACAGACATGACTTTCTTAGCCATGAGGTTGATCAAGATATCTTCTACATATTTCTCTAGCATGCTATGGTCGCCCGACATTGACACTTGTAATAAAATAACTTCAGGTAGGCGAATAGAGACTCAAGGTAATCGAATCAATGGTGAGGCCTAGACAATACAACGTGGTATTTAATCACTTATCTGTTAAAGTACCCATGCTCGGATATCTCAGTTTGCAAAGAGTGGTCCTGACGCATCATGTGACGGGTTAAATAAGAAACGTCCTAATGAATTCCTTCAATGGGCAGGAATTCCTTAATCAATATGATTCCATCCATTATGGCACGGTCTCAATGGTCCAATGTCGATATTTCTGGCAATAACTGTGTTTCTAGTTGTTCTGGAGCATCATTCTAATCGTCAGGACACCTCCAACAGTCATATAGCTTTGGCGAGATGAACTTCCATTCTGTGTGGTTCTGTTATTTTGGTGAGGTTAAATTTATGCAATCTTGCCTTCTGTGAATTCTTCTCTGGAAATTCATGTTGTTTTTCTATCTTTGCTTTCTTCTTACTGAGATTTATTTCCTTTTTTCTTGTGGTTCGAGTCTTTGGGTTCCTCTTTCCATTCTTATTCTTATCTTCTCTTAGCGTAGTAACTTCTCACTTCTGAGGGTCTTTCAAATGGTTTGAGTGTAATAATTCTGCTCTTACTACTTCTGGGGTAGGTGATCTTTTCTCCTGCATGGAAATATTTTTCAAGCCTTCTTGCATTCTTTCAACTTTGATAGCTAAGTCTTTGGCCCTTAGTTTCTTCGACTTGTCCTATTTTTCTTGTATTAGTCGCTCTATTTTTTTGGCTATGAAGTCCCTTAATTCTTGATTTTTCTGTTCTGTGGCTTCCTCCTCTACTTTTCTTTGGACCTGATCTTTCTCAATCTAGGTCTTTCCTAACAACAGTGAAAAAGGAGCGTGTTCTCAACAAAATTAATGACTTAAAATTATTCTTCTGTTGATGTTCCATGGAAAATCATAGGTATATTAGTAACTCTTCCACATAGGGTTATCATCTTTCCTTTAAACAATCCTATCCTTCCCAATGAAGGAATCATAGCAGGCTTTCCCAAAATTTCCCAAGTACTTTATGGCATAACATTCACGTGTGTTTTTTCATCTAATACATAGTCTATGTCGAAGTCTCCTATTCTTGCTTCTATACACTACTTCTCTTTTAAGATCTCTAGTAAAATAATGTCTCTGTGATCATTCAATGTTTCTTTCAGTTGTAATTACATAGTCTCTGATTGTTTTTGGTTCTTTAACATATCCTTAGTTTCTTGTCCTTCTTCATAGTTTTCTTATATCATGTTCATGTTTTCAACTTTAGTAATTATTATAGGGAAATCCAAAACCTCATGATCAACAACTTTACAGAAAAGACAAATAGGACCTATACCAAGGCATTCATTAGCAAGATGTCTCGATCTTCTGCAATTATAACACAATGTCAATCCTCTCTTTCTTTTAAATGATCCCAAACCTTTCTTGTACTGTGCATTGGGATCACAGTGATGGACCTGCAATCTACAAAAATTCTTTCTAGGGTCCTTCATCCACTTGTTAGTCCAAAAATTCTTTCTATGCATAGGACTAACAAATCTTTCACTATCTCTATCAAATTTATTCAGATCAAATCTTCTTTCTTCTAGTTGTGCGCTAGTTTTCAGACTAGGAATAAATCTATCAAACATACCTAAATTCATACTTTCGAAGAAAATGTTTCCACTTCTCTTACCTTTACCAGAGCACAAAGCTTATAGATCTTACCTTTTTTCTTCAGATCAGACTTCTTTTTCTTATCAAAGAGCCTCACAAAATGATTAGAATACTGCTCACTACAACAACACATCTATGCACATATATTTTTCTCTTTTCTTCAGTTCCCAACAATCACAATTTTAGTCCTAGTAGTAGAACCATTTGTTCACACAGGGGCATACCGAGGGTTCAAAACTTCAAAAACGCACCAACAAAACCCTAACTACCGGCTCTTTTGGCAACAGCTGCGCAACAAATGTAGTCTCACCCAAGGTAGAGGCAAGGGGGGTTGCAGGTGTCAAGTGTCTATAACCTATCTGGGACACATATATGTGATTACAACACTTAACAGAGAACTTAGCCAACAATATGCATTAAGTTATGATTCTTATTCACGTCGAAGATTAACTCTTATTACATATCAGTGCAGTAGTAATCAAGATTAATAATATATAATAATTTAGCACATAGCATAACAGAAGATCTGTCATTTATTCATATATAAATCACTGAGCATCAATGGATCTACCTATCACACATCAAGAAAAATGCACTAAGAAAATATAAACATCATGAACAACATTGCACAAAGCACAACAACACAGGATATACGTGGTTCACCCCAGTGTGGGGCTACGTCCACCAACTTCTTCTTCTTCTTTATTAGTATTCAAGCTTCTTACATCCCTCTACTCACATGGACAAATCCATAGATCCAAATCCACCAAGGGATAGTAGATCTGCGCACACCTCACCAGATCCTCCTTCCCCGAATTAGGTCAGGGCACAAAGCCTTACATAGTCTATGCACAAAGTCTCTTACAATACTCTTTGCACGAAGCCACTAGTCATGAACTAAGATAGTGACCTCTCTAAGACAATTACCTCCTTACTTACATATCCTAGCTACTTATTTATACATTACAAAAAGTCCTAAGCATGGGTAAACCCATTGGCCGACATCCCATACTCGTTACATAAACGCTAAGATCCCAAAAAGCCCACAAAATGGGTGATATCCCACGATCTACTCTTCGCTTAGGTTCTATGGCTTCGACCAGCCTGTCGAAGTCCCAAAAATGGTCAAACACGGCCAGCGTTTCCTCAAAACTTGGTCGAGGGACACAAATTTCTCAGAAGTATAGTTTCAGATAGGGATACCAAATTTGTTGGTCATTTCTTAAGGACATTGTGGAAAAAGTTGGGGGTAGAGATATATTTTAGTTCCGCATATCATCCACAGATGGATGGATAGACCGAAGTGGTGAATATAATCTTAGGAGATTTTCTGAGGAGTTTGATCACTGAACACCATAGTCAGTGGGATCATATTCTAGCACAAGGGTAGTTTGCATATAATGACTCAGTGAACAAAAGCACTGGAAAAAGTCCATTTTAAATCATGTATGGAATAAATCCAAGAGGAGTGTCATAGTTAAGGGATATGGACCATAGCGAGTTTAGAAGCATTGGAGCCTAAGAATTCACTGCATAAATGCAGGAACTTCACAATCAAATCAAGGAGCAGTTGAAAAAGAGCAGTAGTGAATACAAGCGCAGGGTTGATCAACCTAGGATAAAGATTGAATTTGAAGTTGGATATCAAGTCATAACATGTCTAAGGAAGGAGAGGTTCTCGAGGGGAACATACAATAATATTAAGTTGAAAAAGATAGGACTTTGTAAAATCCTAAGGATATTTGGTGAGAATGCTTATGAGTTAGAGCTACGAAAAGATGTGGGTATATCACCCATATTCAACATTTCAAACCTATATCCATACAGGGACGATAGAACTGGAGGGTTAGAAAATCAAGGAGAGATCTAGTAGAGAAAGAAGATACATGTAGTAGATAAGCTGCATATGGAATAGATCATAGATCATCAAGTTGGTAAAAAGACCCGAAGGAAGATGTATTTTGAATATTTAGTGAAGTGGAAAGGACGACCAGTATAAGATGTCAGTTGGGTTGGTGAAGTGGATATCCAGAAGCATGGAATATCATTGCAGGATATCATGGACAAGAGTCTGTGAATTTTTTGGCCAAGGGAGTATGATGCAAGAGTATCGCCAGCAAAGCACAAGTGAAAGACAGGTGGGCGTACTAGCGCATTTTTTGAAATATTTTGAATTTCAAAGACCGATGTATTAATGTAATATCTGACAAAGATTTTTGAGTTATGAACATATTTAATGATCAGAGGCTAAGCCATCATGTAAGATCGGTGGGAAATGTATTTTTTTTATGAGAAGGATCGCAATACATATCTGGATCTTGTGCACTTATCTTTTAGACTTGATATTTATTGTAATAAATGTTAAGTAGTTTATAGTATTTAATTTTGATAGGATAACATAGAATAGTTGGAGGGAAGAACTCAAGAGAGTCCCTTTGTATAAATCTTTGTATTGTTGTCAAGGAGACGTTGTTTTTGTTGTTGAATCTAATGTGTAGATTGTCGTTGTAAGACAAGAGTTAGGAGATACAAAGAAATATTGTATGAATGTATGTAAGTTTCAGTTGAATGAATATAGCAGAGGACTATTGTCCCAATGAGGGTTGTTACCTGTCTATCTGGATGAATGGTAAACTTTATATTTTATTTTAATTCGCTGTTATCTCTTGTTCTTGTATCCATGACCAAATTTGCATTGTTGAATGTATGAGTCACTCTGAAGAGTAGCTAAGTTTCGATTTTTTCTCTTCATTGAGCGAGTGCAAGGCATGCACAGTGTCTACAAGGAGTGCGTGATTGATTTTGTTTTGATTTGAAGATCATAAGAGATAACGAGAAATTGTACGTATGCAAGGGATGAATTGACATCCATAAGGAGTATGTGACAAAGGTTTTAGGTTCTAAAGATTAGGAGAAATAGCGTGATTTTAGTCACGAGAGACAGAAGAGGTTGAGGAACATTCACAAGGAGTGTGAAGCCATCCACAAGGAGAAGTTAAGTTATGGATGAAAATATGCTACAAAGTCTACACAGATCGAGATTTTGACTAAGTGTCGAAGGAGGTGTTTAGAGGAACCAAAGAAGGTAGAGGAAGTAAAGCTTAGGAGGGAGAGCGGTGCAAATTGTTTAAGGAGAGAAGTCCCTTGATTCTTCACCATATCCAGTGGACAAATTTGTCCCAGAGGGAGCAAATGATTCCAGAGCGTCAGATCTGGGGAAATTTACATAGAGGATAGCTATAAGGTGTTTCAACACTTCGAATTCCGGAGCGTTGGAAGGCTTGAGGGAATCGAACTTATCTCAGTCGTTGATCGCGAAAGGAGCACATGGAAACAGATCAAGGAATTCAAGAATCAGAAGTCTGGAGGTTCATGGATGAGAGTGCTATAAGTTTGCTAAGTCATGAAACCCGAACCATAGTGGGGCTGACAGACCTTAGGAGATGCATGAAAGGAGCCCAGAGACTCGAAGAGGCACGTTTCAGGAAAATTTAAAGAAAGAGCTTGGGATATCCCTGAATCCTGAATCACGAAGGGATAGACCCACCATCATAGTCATGGCACCAGGAGGAAAAAGGGACCCAAAGAGTCACTTTTACTCAGTAATCTAAATGATCCAAGACTGAGAGGTTGAGAAACCCTTTGGAAGGAAGGGGGTCTATGCCACATGCCTTTCCCTCCCATGTCATGCCTTGCCTTGCCTTCACTTGCCATGGCATGCCATGTCGTTCCTTGTCTTTCACTGCCTTTACATGCCATTTCCTTTCCTTTCCTTTCCATGCCATGTCATTTCCATTTCCATGCCATGCCTGTAGTAGACGTAAAAGAAAATATACAAAATTTAATTCTAATTTAGCATATAATTCTTTCTTATACTAAAATAATTGAATCGCCAACATTTGAGCATATGATATTTGACAAGAAAATTAAAATTTTATCCACAGCATAAGAATTACTCAAAAGAATAATTAAATTACCTCTCCCTGATGCTAATTCTCTCGTCGATCCGGTTGTTCGTTGTTGAACTGCGTCAAACGCTGCCCAAAACCGAGTTTTCACCCTTCCAACTAGGACAGATTCCTAGCTCCAGGATACCATATGGATATCCTGGCCCCCGTGCCCAAAACCTCCAGCAAACCGGTGCCCCCTGTACTAATCCTCCCTGACTATAGAACTCAAACTCTCCTCTCTGCAAATCCAAGAGAACCCCCAAAATAAAAATTCCCCGTAGAATGATAATCCCCTTCCCAAAAGAATGACTTCCACCGTAAGGCTCTCCTCGTCATATTCCCCCTTCACCGACTTCCCCCTCCTTCATTACTTTCCTTATCCATTTATTTATTATCTTATGCTTTCGTATTTATTATCTTATCTTATATTTAATGTCTTATCCCTTCCCGAATACGTAAGTCTTTAACCAATTAAACTTATTAACCTCTTTAATTCTTTATTTAATTAATTAATGAGTCAATTAATAATCAATTAATCCTTGACAAACATGAACAAGTAATTAATAATAATTAATTAGTTAATAATATTTACGAAATAATTATTGTTTAGCTAACCTTTAGGACAGTTAGATTATTAAATTAATTATAATTAATAATCCTATACATCTATTTAGGAAGGGTCATTACATACACCCACCCTTTAGGAAACTTTGTCTCGAAGTTAAGGTATCTTATGGTACAAAGGAAAAGAAACATGGTTCACACATTCATAACAAGTAACCGATATTATCAGTAAGTGAAGAAAACTCATACATACTAGTGTATATGTACAAGAAATGCATGTGTAGCTAGTACATACAAGTCTCGTGCATGTACTAATAATCAAAACTATCATCCTTTAGTAATTTATGTATGCATCCAATCCAATCATCAAGACTAGTC
>ML776848.1:4537845-4559737 GCA_009831015.1 Picea engelmannii | reverse complement strand
ATTCCACCACAAGACAGATCTCCATACCTTCTCAACTATTACTACTCATCCTTCCTCCCTAACCTACTTCCATCTCCATTCCTATCCTTCCTCTGCTAGAATATCTTGGAGCATCAACTATATTGACCTAACTCCAAATAGAAACCGTAAGCGGAAGTGTCGCTATATTGACCAAGCTTCCCTAACAGGCATCTGACAGTCATCATCACATGTCTTGGGGAGAATGAACTAACACCGTCCTCCCATGACTTTAGGTTTCGGAGGATACACGGTGAGAAATGCCTCCACCTCTCCTAATCATAACTAGGGTCCACACCCTACAATAGGATATACAGTGGCACCGTGTTGCTGGTGGTTTTGTCATCGTTTATTCGGTTTTGGGCAGTGTCATCACCTGAAATCATGCACTGGTCCGCATATCATAGAAATGCCTCCAAACCAATATAAATTCCACATACAATATTCATACCATAATTTTTCTCATTTAGTGGTCCTGATATCCACTTTCATCATCATTATCCCTTGGCTATTTCATAGCCCATAACCTGCAGATTAGTTTGTAACACAAACTCATACATTTCTATGCATTATCATCATGTAATTGCATACTATCATCATTTCAATTTGGTATCCCTGTACCGATAATTTAACATCAAATTTTTCCAGTTAGAAACAGATCTCATAATATCTCATAATTCAATTTCGACACACATTCATAAGATTATCATTTACCTGAAATAGATTTCATCATATCCAACATCATCCTAATAGCATTTAAACATTCATTAAATTCACATTCTCACAATATGTTGCATCATATACATCATCCTCAATAACATTTAAACATTTGTAAAAGTTACATTCACATAATAGATCGCATTACATACATCATCATCAATAACATTTAAACATTCGTAAAATTTCATACATTTAAAGTTTAGGTGTATCACTTAATAGTTTCATTCTGACTAGAAAAATAAGTATATAGGCCTCGGGTAATCCTGGCTGTCTAAGTCAAAAGGTGGTGTTACATACATCCAACCTTCGAGAAACATGTTCTTGAGGTGGTCAAAAAAATGAGGGATAGTCTTGTCATAGTGTTTCGGCGTCTTCCCAAGTAGCAGATCATGGGCTATACTTGTCCCACTAGACCTTAACTTGGTCTACCAGATGGTTCCTGAGCTGTCGGACTCTACGGTCCAATATGCATAACGGTTCTACTGTTAGGGTTCCCACATCCGATACCTACAATTCCTTCCAATTTAGTTTATGTGATTCATCAGCAACATAATGACGTAAAATAGATACATGAAATACATTATGAGTTTTATGCAAGTGGGATGGCAGTACGAGATGATATGCAACGGGTCCAATTTTATCTTCGATCCTGAATGGTCCTATATATCGAGGTGACAACTTTGTCCCCTTCCCAAACCATATGGTACTCTTATTAGGCCTGATACGAATGAAAACCTAGTCTCCCACTTCATAACTTCGGTCAGTCCTATGTGCATCTGCATAGATTTTTTGCCTATCGTGTGCTTCCTTTAGTCTCTGCCTAATATGAATCACATGTTCCTCCATTTCTTGAATTAATTCTGGCCCAATTGTTACTCGGGCTTCGAGTCTATCCCAACTCAATGGCATTCTGCATGGCCTCCCATACAAAGCTTCATAGGGTGGCATTCCGATGGATCTATAAAAATTGTTATTGTAGGCAAACTCTACCAAAGGTAGGCACTTCTCCCACTGAGTTTGATTATCCATGACATACATCCTAAGCATGTATTCCATGACTTTATTTACTCTCTTAGTTTGCCCATCTGTTTTAGGATGATAAGTTGTGCTTGAGTTCAACTGAATCCCCAACGCTGACTGTAAACTTGTCCAAAACCTATAGGTGAATATGGAGTCCCAATCTGAAGTGATCTTCTTAGGTATCCCATGCAAACAAATAACCTCATTTACAAACACACATGACACATTAGTGACATCGTAAATGTCTCTAACCGAAATAAAATGAGAACTCTTGGTTAATTTATCTACTATCACAAGAATGGCATTGTGTCTATGAGATGTGAGTGGCAACCCCACAACAAAATCCATAGAGATGACTTCCCACTTGGACATAGGGACATCATGTGGTTGTAGGAGGCCTGCCAAGTTATGGTGGTTGGATTTCACTTGTTGACACTCTAGGCATTTGGCAATGAAATGGACTACATCGCGCTTCATGCCTACCCAAAAGAAGAGCTTCCTCATATCTGCGTACATCTTCTTCACACCCGAATGCACACAATAAAGTGATCTATGGGCTTCCTTCAGTATGATGCTTCGAATATCCCCATTCTCAGGGATGTACATCCTTCCTCGATATCTTAACAGTCCATCTGTTTCCAGACTATATCCTTCATACTTTGGGTCTAACTGCCTCCCGCTCTGAAGGTTTGAAGTAACCTTTAAATACCAACTGTCTCCTGGGAGTTATGTCAACACATGTTCCCTCAGATTGACCTTTAAGGTTACCAAGGAGAAGATACGTGGTCTCCTACTCAAGGCATTTGCAACCACATTTTCCTTTCCCTTGATGTACGAAATACCAAAATCGTACTCACTCATAAACTCACTCCATCGCTTTTTCCTGGCATTCATATCTCTTTGAGTGAAGAGATGTTTTAAACTTTGATGGTCCGTTTTGAGCTCAAAGTTTCGCCCAACAAGATAGTGCCTCCAAAGTTTCAGAGCTAGCATTACAACTGCCAACTGTAAATCATAAGTCGCATATAGCTCCTCATGTTTCTTCAACTTCCTCGACACATAAGATATCACTCCTCCATCTTGCATTAGCACGCCCCCCAACCCTTGCTTCGAGGCATCCATACAGACTATGAAGTCCTTTTCCATATCCGACACTCGTAGAATTGGCACACTAGTTAGTAACCTCTTAAGCTCAATGAATGCACTATCACATTCTTCTGTCCATTCATACCTGCCCCCCTTGTGCTGCAAGGTGGTGATGGGTTTCGCTATTTTTGAGAATCCTTCCACGAATCTCCAGTAATAACCTACTAGTCCCATGAAGCTTCTCACTTCATGGGCATTTTTCGGCACTGGCCACTCCATAATGGCCTTTACCTTTTCTGGGTCCACAGATATTCCTTCGCTGGAAATTATATGAACTAAATAGTGGATCTCTTTCTGGAATAAGGAACACTTCGACAACTTCCCATACAATTTGTTCTCTCTAAGGCAGGACAACACTATTCGCAAGTGTTCCTCATGTTCTCTTTCATTCTTGGAATAGATGAGGATGTCATCTAAAAAGACTTGTACAAAATGATCTAAGTACTTCTGGAATACACTGTTCATGGGGCTCATGAATACTGTTGGTGCATTGGTCAATCTGAAAGGTACTACAACAAACTCGTAATGTCCAAACCGAGTTCAAAAGGCAGTTTTTGGGATATCACCTTCCTTAATCCTTAACTGATGATACCCTGATCACAAATCAATCTTTGAGAATACCGCTGCTCCTTTCATCTGATCGAAGAGGTCATATATTCGTGGCATCGGGTACCTATATTTCACTATAGCACGGTTCAAGTCCCTGTAGTCTATACACAGTCGTAAGGATCCATCCTTCTTATTTACAAAAATTACCTGTGCGCCCCAAGGTGAGACACTGGGCCTTATTAGCCCCAAGTCCAGTAACTCTTTCAACTGCATTTGCAATTCACAAAGTTTCGGCGTTGTCATCTGATACAAAGTCTTGGAGATTGGTTATGCACCAGGTTTTAGCTCAATAGTAAAATTGAGCTCCCTCTTAGGAGGTAACCCTGGTAACTCGTTTGGAAAAACATCTTTAAATTCTGACAATACTGGGTACTGATCTAATGAGGGTCCCTTCCTTCCATTCACTGCTTCCACTACATAAAGTCGACACCCTTTCCTAAAGCATCACTTAACCTTCATATTTGATATAAAGCGTAACGACACTTTTCTCTGTACACCCTAGATCTCTACTAGTTTTCCTTCATCGTCGACACAAAGCACCCTCTTTGCGAAACAATCTACCAAAGCTCGGTGAGCTACTAACCAATCCATTCCAATGATTAGGTCATATGCCCCAAGAGCAGTGATGTATACCTTCAACCTGGCAGTACACACTCCCAGGTCTACTATACAATTATCGACACTAGGTCCTACTACTTGTTTTTCCCCCGAAGCCATCTCGACTTGTTTAAAGTCATCGTGCTCGTAGGCTGCCAACCCACTCTTTTCTAATGCAGATGGTGAAATGAAACTATTTGTCACACCAGAATCAAACAAAATATTAACATTGATATGGTTTAGCATACCTGATGACTCCACCATCGTGGATTCATGTTCGGCCTGATGATTATTAACCAATGCGTAAATCTGGTAGCTGCTACTTGCTCTCCCCATCGGTGCCTTTCCTTCTCTATGCACAAACCCTGATTGTAACTCTGGGTAGTCACATTGGTAATGGGGTCCTCTGCACCCCCAATAGGTAACACGGGATTGAGCCTGTGGACTGTTACGTGACTGCCTCTTAAATGAGTTCCTTCCCCTGGAACCCCTGCCCCTACTTGTTGTTCCCTGAGATGGTTGTGGACCTGTCTGTGTCATTGGCGATGAACGAGATGTTGCACTCGCTACCATTGAAATCCCTGCGGCTACTATCCTTTGAGTGACTCTGTTACCATATGGTGGTGGCCTTGAGCCCCCTCCCCTAGGAAATGTCCTCGGGGCCTTCCCTACAAATCCAGGATGATGCAGAAATGTTGGTCTTGTACCCCTGGTTAAGTTCATGTGTTCTTCCACATAATGCGCATTTTCCACCGCCTCCGCTACTGGAGACGGTTTCCACATCCACACCATATCTCTTATCTTAGGGTTCAATCCATAGATGAAGCGCTCTGCCTGTCGTTGGTCATTATCCATATACGAAACATACTTGACCAGTTCCATAAATTTGATCTCATATTCTTCTACAGTTTTGTTTCCCTGTACTAAGGCATGAAATTCCCCTACCTATTGTTCCTCGTAGTATGCTGGTAGATATTTCCTTTGGAACCTCTCCTCGAAAATTTCCCAAGATACTGTGTCTGGGGTAAGGTGCAATTGTCTTTCCAGGTTTCCCCACCAGTTCAAGGCGTTGTCTCTTAACTAAAAAATTGTGATCTTTGCCTTTGAGTTGGACACATGGTCTCTTAAGGCAAAACACCTTGTCATGCCTTCCAACCATGCTTTTGCGCATTCACTGGCATTACCCCCGACAAAATCCAGAAGTTTGATCTTTTGCAATTCTCGCATGATGTCTTCGGGTGGAGGTCCTCCCCTTGAATCCCTTGATGCTTCTGGATTACCCATTCCAGACGGTGGGGGTTCCACTTCAGTCCCTACCGGTTGTCGCCCTTTTAAAGTCTCATTAATGGCTTCCACCGAGCATAGTATGAGGGCTAGTTCGGGCAATGGTGGTGGTGGCGCTGGTGGTGTTGGTGGTGATTGCGAAGGCACTCCCCTGCCTTGACTCCCTCGAGTCCTGAACATCCTATATGCTTTAACCTGCATCAACCCAAGTTGTCAGGGTGAGTTCCAGGATGTTTCAAATTGGTTCTACTCAAACTAGAAATAGGGTTAGGTGTAAGTTTTCTTTACTTGTCTGTAAACATAGATTACTCCTTTAGGGGATTGGCTAGGTTAGGATTAGGATTAAGCATCTAAGCTTGATTTCTTCGCCCCTATGAAAAAAAAATATTGGTTCCCTTTCCTTGTAGCTACACTAGCCTTGCACCATACTCGCTACTTCCTATGCTTACTCTCCTAGTGCATATGCTGCCTCCTTCCCATTTGTCCTAGTCTAAGCCCTTTTAACTTTTCACTTATAACTAAATATCCTCCGATGCTTGACTCGAGAGATTTTCCTTGGCGCATAGTGATGGTGTTGTCAATTGTTGCATTGAGATTTAGCGTTGACTTTGACTGGTGGAATGGAGTGGAGGGACTTGGCACTCGGCTCGACGAATTGTGTATATGGTCTCGTGAACCTGACGCTTGGACAATCAGAGTTTATACTTGGGATACAAAGATCAACGGTGCCAAATAATCCTTTACCTTGATTTTTGGTGCATTCACTAATTATGATTCAACTCGGTTAGCTGGCTCTGGATCAATAGGTTAGGTAATAAGCTAGTTAGTCTTCATCTTCATATTGTATCTTCCTAATAATAATACTACTCTTATCCTGACAGTGTTACCATTAATCTAAATAAGTAAAAGAATTTATTTGTAAAGACTTATGAGGGCGTGTTGGTGTTAGTGTTCTTTTTAAGGCGCTTCGCTTGGTGGGGGTTGCAGGTTCAAAACCCTTTAATTAAGTGAAATAATTCAATTTTTGTTTTTTTGTTTTACTCATTTAAAAAGACAAAATACTTAATTAAATTGGTTAAATTAGCATGTGTAAAGACCTAATTAAATGAAATTAATTAAAATTTAAAACTAATTTAAAACAATTTAACTTAAGAATTTAACCAATTTAACTTAACCAATTTAATTATAATTAACTACATATAATTAAAATTAACTTAAATAATTCTGATACCAACCAATTTATTTTAAGAATTTAAAATTAAAATAAATAATTCTGAATAATTATAATTAAAATAATAAAAAAATAAAATTTAAACAATTAATTTAAAACAATTAGAGTTTCTTTAAAAAAAAAAAATTACTCGTGAAATACTTCATATATAAGAAATCAGCATCATGGGTCCTCGCATGAGGCCCACGTATGCCCTCCCCCAGGTGCTCATCCCTTTTGAGACTCCTCTTCATGGCCTCATGTGCACTGGTGCTGGTCTGGTCATGGCTTTGTGCATGGAGGTGGCGCTGAAGAGATACTAAGTATAGAATCATTGGTATCTTTGGAGGAGTTTCGGCGAGATGGATGCATTTCTCTCATCCTTCCATGCAAATTCAATCATGGTTGATGGCAACTGAATGCCACCCTGTACATTGGTACATTCGAGGTGGGATAATGGCAGAGAAGACGACTAAGTGCTTGGACATTTCAAGCTGGTTGTTAATGCCTGGTAAATTGGAAGGAGCTTCAATCCTTTCTAGGGATCCTGCACTACAATCCATTGTCACTGTAGGAACTCGTTCCCTTCCAGAGAAGGTAAATTTCAGTGGTATATCTCTCATCGGAACTCAGGTTGGTCATCATTCTAATATCCATTGAAGTTGTCTCTAGTTGTTTAGAAATTTGTTGTTTCGTGGTAATTGTGGGTAAAATCGAGATTTTTCAGGGATATGTTTCAGTGTAAATGCATGTTCTCTTCGAGACAAGGTAATTTCTGAATGCAATTATCTCCTCGAATTCTGGGTTGGTCATCATTAATTAATTACGAGGAGTTATGTTAACATCAATCCCCCTGGATATAGATCATCCCTAGCATTTTCGCATGCAAGGTGTTGGCGCATGTAGAATGCCAAGCAATGGGGAAACAGATAGTGACCGTGGACAAAATAGAAATATGAGATGAGAAATGCTCGTCTGTCGTCACCATTGAATAAGGTCGTTCGATATGTTTTGACTCAATACTTCCATTACTGCTATTTCAGGTCTTCATTTTCTATATTTATGCTACTAAATTTGCCTTGAAAGCCAAATTCAAAGATTAAGTTGATATTTCTTCGCCTCCCGAGGGTACGTTGATTTCAGCTATCAGGTCGGTCGCTTTTAGTTTCCCTGCATACAATCTTTGAAGTTGTCTCTGGGCATGTAGAATTTTGTGATCTCTGGATAACTGTGGACAAAGACATGAGCTCTTTGGACCTATGTTATAGAGTGAAAGCTTAGTGCCTTATGTTTGGGTTCAATTCTACTCTTCCTTTATGGTGTCAGGCTGTTCAAGAACCAATTTGGTCCTTCATGCATGGTCTTTATGTTATTGGAATCTCAAATTCGAAATTCAGGCAACCTGTCATAACTAATGATTTCAGACCTGTTGGTGTAAGTTTGCAATTTAACCTTTTTATGCACATATTCTCTACAGGTTTCTTGTGCTAATTCTAACAGGGAAATTGGATGGTGGAATTTGACAGAGTCACCACCTCCTCGTTCCAAGGGTTTTCTTATTCATCTAAGTAAGATAATTTATCTCTTCCACTGGTATCCTATTTAGTTCCATCATGAAGGTCTTGCTACTATGGATAATGTTACTCAGGAGCTTTGTAGAGTCATGTGCCGCCATGAAGACCTTATTCAAGCCAACCGAAGTTCTCTACTCACACTCTTCCAAAATCACAAATATTGAGCAGGCCCACACTACTAAGATTCCTAACATCGTGAATATCCTAGTGTAACAGAAGTAGGAACTGAATTCCTTCAAATCACAATTCCATAGATTACGAGACTTCACACTCATCCAACGCATGGACTCATTAGACTCATTAACAATGGCTTCCAACAAAAGAGCGGAGTGGGTTGAGTCAGTGGTGTTGTTGAAGTAAGGGATCTTACAGACTTGTACAGATCTATATATGTACCTACACGCTTCAGGCGGTGTGATCTTACCTTTCTCTGTTTTGCGTAGCAATTCATCATACGCATTGATCCATTACGCCGATCGATCTGCTGAAGGTAACGCTCTTTAAATATATCGGGTGCCCAGTGAAGATGAAGCCATTGTACTGTGGAAACATAGAGTACGTTGTTCGACATATAGATATTGAATGATTGTTTGGAAGATATGGAAGAGTCGATAGGGTTGATATGAAATCAGGTAACAAACATTATCATATTAATGTTTATACCTAATATCTATCTTTCTTTTATATATATTTTTTGTGTGTGCACACGCACGCTGCAACACATGTTTAAAAGCTCATTATCTGACAGTATTATGTCATTCATATGGCTTTGGAAACCAGTGGCATTAATACTATACAAACTGTCTTTACTTAGTTAAAACATTAAACGTGTTATCAGTCCTCTTTCCATGCTGTTCAAATCCAGTTAAAGTCTGCCTGAACCATCGAATAAAACCTGTTTAGTTTTTTTGTCTCTATTATGAAGAATATCTCTTTCTATTTAGAAAACTACAAATGGTCTTCTAAGTTCATTTGGAAAAAATATATGTATGTAGGAAACCTTGAGAGTATTTCTCGGTTCCCTTCTCTAAGAGGTAAAAGGCCCTGTAAAGTCAGAATTTGTAACAATCCTAGTTGTATTCATATTTCACTTGTTTTACTTTGGTAAATTTGTTTTTACATTTTCAATTCGTATTGTTTATATATAATCAAAATAATAGTGCTTTTGGTTTGCAGGTTAGGTGGAGCTGAAATTGGAGCTGGGAACTTGGCCCTTAAGTCCCCAGTGCTTCAAGCTGAAGCTCTGATACCATGTGTAGTAGCCGTAAAAAAATATATACAAAATTTAATTCTAATTTAGCATATAATTATTTCTTATACTAAAATAATTGAATCACCAACATTTGAGCATATGATATTCGACAAGAAAATTAAAATTTTATCCACATCATAAGAATTACTCAAAAGAACAATTAATTTACCTCTCCCTGATGCTAATTCTCCCATCGATCTGGTTGTTCGTTGCTGAACTGCGTCAAACGCTGCCCAAAACCGAGTTTCCACCCTGCCAACTAGGACAACTTCCTAGATCCAGGAT
The DNA here is from genome assembly GCA_009831015.1 of Picea engelmannii. Classification (NCBI taxonomy): domain Eukaryota; kingdom Viridiplantae; phylum Streptophyta; class Pinopsida; order Pinales; family Pinaceae; genus Picea; species Picea engelmannii. The sequence continues at coordinate 4,550,022 of ML776848.1, read as the reverse complement.
ACCATATGGATATCTTGGCCCCTGTACCCTGTACTAATCCTCCCCGACTACAGAACTCAAACTCTCCTCTCTACAAATCCAAGAGAACCCCCAAAATAAAAATTCCTCGTAGAATGATAATCCCCTTCCCAAAAGAATGCCTTCCACCGTAAGGCTCTCCCCATCATATTCCCCCTTCAACGACTCCCCCCTCCTTCATTACTTTCCTTATCCATTTATTTATTATCTTATCCTTTCATATTTATTATCTTATCTTATATTTAATGTCTTATCCCTTCCTGAATATGTAAGTGTTTAACCAATTAAACTTATTAACCTCTTTAATTATTTACTTAATTAATTAATGAGTCAATTAATAATTAATTAGTCCGTGACAGACATGAACAAGTAATTAATAATAATTAATTAGTTAATATTATTTACTAAATAATTATTGTTTAGCTAACCTTTAGGACAATTAGATTATTAAATTAATTTTAATTAATAATCCTATACATCTATTTAAGCAGGGTCGTTACAATTCCATTGTCATGCCAAGCTAATAAATGATATTAAATAAGTTCAAACAAGTTAATGGGAAGTCCCAAAAACCATAAATGAATAAGGAAACTACATTTTTCATAAAACTTGTGATTAAGATGTTTAACTTTAGCAATATGACAAGTTACAACATGAAAAATATAATATCCCTTAAAACAAGTAACTATGCAATGAAAGGGGGGATGAAAATGCAAGCCTAAACTAGGGTTTAGATAACAAATGCTTGATGAAATGGAATATGGAACATAACATCCCTAGAATATTCAAGACATCAAGACTTAAAGGGTTGAAAATTATGACAGAAATGTAAGAAAAGGTGTTAAGGTGTATTATAAGCTGGAAATATGACAATTCAACCCTAGACGTCAAGATAACAACGCTATAAATCGAGGGTAAGTCCTAATATAACCATGAAATTGAAGGTTTCAAGAAAATCTTAATTCAATAATAATACAAGATAACAAGCAATATAACCACTTTGATAAAACATTTATTTAATACATTCAAGAAATAACCATCAACGAATTAGAAAGAGCACTTACTAGGCAAATCAATGACATAGACCTACAAATTGCCTTGCATTTCCTTGCCATTCCATTCCATGCCTTTCCTTTCCATACCATTCATTTCATTGCATTCACTTTCCATACCATGCCATGTCATTCCATGCCTTTCCTTTCCATGCCTTGCCTTTCCTTGTGTTCACTTTCCATACCATGCCATGTCATGACTTATATTGCATTGTCATGACATGCCATGCCATGCTTTTCCTTTCATTTCCATTCCAAGTCATGCCTTTCGATGTTATTTCTTTCCTTTCCATGCCATTCCATTCCATTTATTTCCTTTCCATGGCATGTGATTCCTTCCTTTCCATTCCAATCCATGCCTTCCCATGCCATGCCATGCCTTTCATTTCCATGCCTTTCCTTTCCATGCCTTGTCACGCCTTGCCTTCCCAATCCATGACTTCCTTTCCTTCACATGTCATGCCTTTCCTTTCCTTTCCTTACCATTCCTTTCCTTTCCTTTCCAATCCATGCCTTCCCTTTCCATGCCAAACCATGGTCTAGAAAGGAAATCCATGGCATAACATGTCAAGGCAAGGCATGGATTAGCAAGGAAAGCTAAGGTATTACAAGGCAAGGAAACACATGGAATGACCAGGCAATGAATGGCATGGAAAGGCAAGGAAATGCATGAAATTGAATGGAAAGGAAAGGCATGACATGTCAAGGCATGGAAATAAAAGTGAAGGAAATGCCAAGCCTTGCCATGACATGCCATGCCATGCCATGCTTTTTCTTTCTTTTCCATGCCATTCCTTGACTTTCATTTTCTTTCCTTGTCATGTCATTCATTTCCTTTCCTTTCCTTGCCATGTATTTCCATGCATTGCATTGCCTTTCCTTGCCATGCCATGACATGACTTGCCTTGCCATGCCATGTCATGACTTGCCTTATCTTTCCTTTCCATGCCTTGCATTTTCATTCCATTCCATGACTTGTCTTGCCTATATGTGATATGGCATGGAAAGGAATGGAATGGGATGGAAATTCATGGCATGACATGGCAAGTCAAGGCAATGTATGGCATGACATGGCATGGCATGGAAATACAAGGCATGGAATGAAAAGGCATGGAAAGAAAAGTGAAGGAAATGCCAAGCCTTGCCATACCATGCCATGCATTTCCATATCATTCCATGCATTTCCTTACCATGCCATGCCATGCATTTCCTTTCCATTCCATTCCTTGCCTTGCCGTGCAGTTCCTTTCCTTTCCTTCACTTTCCATTCCATGTCATTCATTTCCTTGTTATTCCATGTGATTCCATGCCTTGAATTTACATGCCATGCCTTTCTATGCATTTCATTTCCACATCATGTCATTCCTTGTCTTTTGAAGTCACTCCTTCCCTTGCATTTCCTTAACATGCCATGGTCTCGTCTTTCCTTTCCATTGCCATTATTTGTAAAAATATAGTTATTTTCATCGTTAGAGAGAATTTTTTATTAAGTTAATTTAATAAAACAATAATGGCATTCATGTATCATACTTTTTTTCCCTAAAAAAAATAATGCTTGTACTAAATGAACAACTTCAATACGTTAAAATTACAATCAAAGGATTCATTAAGCATGCGATTCTACAAATTGTTATCCCATCAATCCTAGATAAAAATACTTTCATGATAATTTCAATGTCATAACATAAGCTCTTTGTATTCATATATCTAAGTTATCTTCATAGTTGTGAAACATGGATTATCATGATTAATAATATTTACCTAGACCTAGACCTAGGCATAGAATTTTCCTTTCCTTGCCATGTATATCTTTTCTTAGCCTTGTCATGCATTGCCTTGGCTTCACTTTCCTTTTTTTGTTTTTCCTTTCCTTGAATCTCCATACCTAGACCTAGACCTATACCAAGACATTTCCTTGTCATGCCTTTCCATGTCCCTAAATGACTTGAGGAGGCGAGTTACAACTCATGATAAAACTCAAACTAAGACTCATATGGAGGAACTATCATTTCCATTGGATCTAGAGCACTGGTTTTCAACAAGTGGGGCCCATATGTTGTCATTTTGTTGATCAGAACATTGTTTGTTGTAGGATCAATAACAGTAGGGTTTTTCTCAATGAGATATAGTGAAATTTATGAATGAGAGGTCAATTTTCAAGAACACTTTGTTGGTCAATTATGGTTAGTGTAGTCACATGGGCCTTAGTAAAATAGACGTGTAGGAGATTACAAAACACATTTATGATGCTTAATTTGGATTTTATGCCCCTTGAACAAAGTGTCTACATGTCCCTGAATGGCTTGAGGAGGTGAGTTGCAACTGGGGATAAAAATGAAACCGAGAACTGGATGGATGAACCATCCATTGCATTGGATCTAGGGTACCGGGTTTCAACTAGTGTGGCATATCCATTGTCATTCCATTGACCATAAAAGAATTTTTTGGAGGATCTTCAGCACCAGGGTTTTTCTCAATGATGCATAGTGCAATTTTTGAATGAGAGGTCGATTTTCAAGAATATTATGCTAGGAAATTATGGGATGTGTAGTCATGTGGGCCTTGGAAAAACAGACATGTGATATCTTACGGAACTTTGTTATGCTGCTTAGTTTGGATTTTATGCTCCAGGACCAAAGTGTTGATGTGTCCATGAATAGCTTGAGGAGGTGAGTTAAAACTCATGATAAAACTCAAACCAAGACTCATATGGATGAATCGTTGGCTTAATTGGATTGGAGGCACTGATTTTTAGCTAGTGGGGCCCATACGTTTCATTTCGTTGAACGAAAAACCATTTTTGGGAGGATCTTCAGAAATAGGGTTTTTCTCAATGAGGCATAGTGCACTTTCTGAATGAGAGGTCAATTTTCAAGAACACTATGTTGGGATATTGTGGGTAATGTAGTCACATGGTCCTTGGAAAAACGTATGTGTGATACCTTACAAAACTCTATTATTCTTCCTAGTTTGGATTTTATTCCACTGGACCAAAGAGTTGACATGTTCCTAAATGGATCGAGGAGGCAAGTTTCAACTCATGATAAAACTCAAATTGAGAATTAGATGGACAAATATCCAATTGCATTGGATCCATGGCACCATGTTTCATCTAATGTGGCTCATCTGTTGTCATTTCATTACCAGGAGAACCACTTATTGGAGGATCTCCACCACTAGGGTTTTTCTCAATTCTTATCACACCTATTTGTATATTTAAACCCTTGTTAGGATAGGAATGGAAAGGAATGACATGGCATGGAATGTCCTAGCAATTTAAGGCAAGGAAATACATGGAATGGAAATGAATGGTATGGCATGAAAAGGAAAGACAAGGAAAGGCAAGGCAGGCATGGTAAGGCAAGGAAAGACATGACATGGCAAGGAAAGGCATGGCATGACAAGGAAAGGCATGGCATGGTATGGCAGGGCATAGCATGGAATTTCATGGAAAGTGGAGGAAAGGAAAGGTATGGAAAGGAAATGCATGACATGGCATGGATTAACAAGGCAAGGCAAGGCAAGGAAAGGCACGGAATTGCATGGAAACAAAAGGCATGGCTTCACAAGGCAAGGTAATGAAAGACATGGAAATACATGTCATGGAAAGGAAAGGAAAGGCATGGCATGTCAATTCAAGGAAAGGAAAGGAAAGGAATGGCATGTAATGGCATGGAAAGTGAATGGAAGTCAATTCATGGTATGGAAACTAAAGGAAATGGATGGAAGGGAAAGGAAAGGCATGACATGGAATGGAAAGGAATGGAATGGAATGGCATGGAATTGAAAATAAAGGAAAGGAAAGACATGGCTTGGTAAAGGAAAGTTAAGGCATGGAATAAAGGAAAGGCATGGTTTGAAAAGGGAAGACATGGTATGGAAAGGCATGACTTGGTATGGCATGCAAAGGAATGGCATGGCATGGAAAGGTATGGAAAGGTAAGGAAAGGCATGGGAATGCAAGGCAAGGTGTCACATGGCATGGAAATAAAATACAAGGCATGACATGGCATGGCATGAGAAGTCAAGTAAAGGAAAGGCATGCAAGGAAGGGCATGGCATGACATGGAAAGACATGGCATGGAAATGCAAGGCATGGCAAGGAAATGAATGGAAAGGAAAGGTAGGGCATGTCATGGTATGGAAAGTGAAGGAAATGAAAGGAATGGAAAGGAAAGGCATGAAATTAAATGGAATGTCATGGAATGGATTAGAAAGGAAAGGAAAGGAAAGGCATGGCATGGAAAGGAAAGTAATGGAATGAAAAGGAAAGGCAATGCAAGGCATGACAAGAAATTTCATGGCAAGGAATGGAATGACAAGGAAATAAAAGGAAAGGAAAATCATGGAATGGCAAGGAAAGGAAAGGTGTGGCATGGAATTGAAAGGCATGGAATGGAATAGAAAGAAAAGGCATGGCATGGAAAGTGAAGGAAAGGAAAGGAATGACATAGAAAGGAAAGGAAAGGTATGGCATGGAAAGGGAATATATGGCATGGCATGGAAATACTTGGAATGACATGACATGGAAAGTGAAGGAAAGGAAAGTCTTGGAAAAGGGAAGGAAAGGCATCACATGGAAAGGAAAGGTAAGGCATGACAAAGGAAGGAAAGGAATGGAATGGAAAGGAAAAATATGGCATGAAAAGGAAAGGCATGGCATGGAAAGGAAAAGCATGGCATGGAATGCCAAGTGAATACAAGGCATGGAAAGGTAACAAATGGAATGAAAAGGAAATGTAAGGCATGGAATGAAAAGGAAAGGAAAGGTAAGACAAGTCATGGCATGTCAAGGAAAGGAAAGGTAAGACAAGTCATGGCATGTCAAGGAAAGGAAAGGAATGGCATGGATTGGAAAGGAAACACATGGAATGGCATGCCATGGCATGGGAAGTGAAGGAAAGGAAATACATGGCATGACAAGGAATGACATAGAAAGGAATGTAATGGCATGGAAAGGAAATACAAGGCATTGCATGGAAAGGAAAGACATGGAATGGCATGGAATGGTAGGTGAAGGAAAGGAAAGGAATGGAATTTCGATGAAGCAATACAAGAATAACATAATAACCATAAAAGGAAGCCAAAATTTCAATAATTCATAAATATAAAATATTTTTTCAATTATTCCTTTTACATACCTATGGTCATTCAATTATACCATAAGGATCACTTCTAATACTGATGGTCTCCATTAACTTTTCATGCTCATATTAGGGAAAGAAGTAGCGTACCTTTGAGGAATATTGACTTGACATTGTTTGTAGTTGGAGGTTTGTACCAACAACCAAGTTCGTAAAGTGTTATATGAATTTACCTGGTTTATAATATTCAAATACATAACAACCTTTATTTTACGGAAATATTCCCTTGCAGAAAAGTGAACTTTTCCTTGGATTACAAACCCCTCTACCAAGACAGAAAATTACATTTGAACACTACCATTCATATAGATTCATTTTATCCATCGGAAAAGAGAGAAGGAGGGGAATTATGATGTGCCTCGTTTACAAAGTTTGTCCAATATCCTCCAATCTGAAAGTTCCAAACAGTACCTCCAATGGACAACAAGAAACAAATGACTATCTCCTACTCTAATGGATTAGACAAAATCAATCAATCTATGAAGATCAAGACAAGCATAAACAAGCACATGTAAATACATACTTGAAGGAAATAGGTTAAGAATATTAATGAGAACTTCAAAAGGAAACTTAAAATATTCAAATGATGGTACAACAACCTCTTCAAGTCCTCCCCATCCAACCCTTTCTTGAAATATTCACAATCAAAATAAAAATGCTTTGTTTATTTCTCTTCCCTTTTTCACCATGGGAATGCCTCCATTTATAGGATTTGAGAGGCTCAAATGTTAGGTATGTGTTATATTATTTGCACAAGAAGTAGTGTATGAGCGTATGCGTCAGGCGCACAGGGGGGGAAAGTCCCCCACATGGGAGTTCAGGGGAAGCGCCCCCGAAAATAAAAAATCTACATCGGGACCCCATTTTTTCTGCCTCGGGACTGCATTATATTTAGGTGGTTTTTCGGCACATGGTTTCTTTGTTGATGGTTTTCTATTAACGGTTAAGTAATTAGGGATTTGGACTAATCCAGGTCATTGGGTTAGGGTTTTGGATGTCATTGTCTCCTAGATGTATTTTGTATTGTAAACATTGTAACATGATGAATAATATAGAATATATTGGTTTTCCCGGTTTGGATTTCCAGGGAAAAAATCTTTGTGTAATGTTTGTATTTTCCATTGTATATTTTTTGTTCCTTTACTGAATATCTGTTTTCAGTAGATATTGTACAAGGTTATAATCTACATCAAATACATATGGTATATTTGGAATTAGTTGAGTACATGACTCCAATAGTTGTGATATATTCCTTGGATGAATCCCTGGAGTTATATTTGAGCCAACCTAACCCAATCCATCTATAGCTATATTTAGAGGAAAGTGGGATTTGCTCCATGATTCCCTAAACCAACTCAAAGCTCCCTTAAAATGGACAACATAGTTTTGTATATCTCCCCATAAGATGGACAAGGAGCACTTGTGCTCCCTATGTATGAGCAGGGAAGATATGATCTTCCAAAAATTCATAAATATGAGTAAATCTCTAGTAAAAATACTTGTTCTGACTGTCAGATGATGGGGATTCTTCTTCTAACATGTTTTTGGGGTTGTAGAAAGTGTTTTCATGGTGTTTTTCAATATGTGACACTTAGGAAAATTGAATGTGACACTTACAACAATAAAAGTGTGATGCTTGTGACACTTAAGACACTTGTGAAAATGAAAGTCAGACACTGTCGAAGTAAGGAATTTTAATATGTAACACTTTATTCCATTTTATTTCATCTTGTGTCAGATATTATCCTTTAATAACCATGGACCCAATAAAAAATTCAATTCCTTCAGAGTCTATTACTGATCGCATGAGGTTCTTCTTTCCCTCTAAGCAATTTTCCAAACAATAATCAGTTCCCCATTCATTATCTCTCTGGGAAACCACTGCCTATATGTTCCCTACAAAAAATGGATTTCCAACATGTGAGTCCACTAATTTACTAAAGAATAAAACATTGATGCGAGTTATTCAAAATTTAATAGAAGGTTTCAATGATCCTAGCAGTACAATATCTGAGACATGATCATAATCAACTGAAATAATTGATCCGTCCTCCTCCAACTAGGGTAATTCCATAGTTATATGTTGACCAATGGAGAATGATACACGACAATCATCTCATTCATTACTACTACATGGACCATGGAAGAAAAAGAGTTTTCTTGTCCATATTTCAACTATTACATTGTCTGATGTTCGAACTAAATGGAATCCACAAGTGCCCTGGATTGTTTTACATTAATACCATTGTGATTGACCTGCATCAACCACCTCCCAAAAACATATTTGTACATGTCCTTTCCTGTGTGATTAGTCTTCTTGGGTTCCTTTTCCCTCTCTCATTGCTAAAGAACACCATTCAACAATGGATTTCTCATCTCGAATGGGGGAAGTAGTTGTGAACTTTATTTCTTTACTGTGTAACACTCTTTTTATGCATGCACCTTCTCCATCATGCTCCCCTTTCCAAAGCACAGACTCAAAATAACTCCAAATGTGTGGTACCTTGAGTTTTTTGTGCAACATACACAACCATTGAAATACATGAGCATATTTGAACTATCCTACACAACCATCTAACCAAATCCAATGTTGATCCATTTGTTTTTTCTTCTCCTTAAGGTGATTGTAAAAAAAATGAATGCAATGTTGTATGCATTCTAAGTCATGGCACCAATCATCGCTTATGTAGAATTCATACTCCAATGTAACTTTGTTTTATTCATTACTATCCAACCCATCCTTGTATGTGATATGGACCACTATGTTGACATGTTCTGAGTGATACTATTTTCTTTTAATCTCATTTTTCGGTTTAAGGGTGCAATTCTCTGCAAAATCAACCACTGATAACACAGTACAAACGGTAAAAGTATCTCTTCATATTCTGAAATGCTCATCCTTCCATCGAGCCACATGGACATTATAAACATAATTTCATTTATATTTGATGAAGTCCTTCATGAAGTCACATAATCGTGCTTGGGAAGTCACCAATTGTATCTTTTTTCTTTCCTCTCCTCCATCAATATAATATGTGATCATATGTGAAATATTTAAATATTTTCAAGGAAACTTCCTTCCTCCCCAATTCATACGCATTGCTTACATGAATGTAACTTCCTCGGTAATGTCGTTCCACTACACCTAGCGAATTTCCCATCTAAGCAATTTTTTTGATAAAATGTGCAATCCTCTAGTCGTGTACACAAGACGATGTGAATAAAGTCTCTAGATGACGACAGAGGCAATATAACTGAGAATTCTTGTAAAAGAGTGTCATGCAGAACACAATATATATGTGTGTGTGTGTGTGTGTGTGTGTGTGTGTGTGTATGTCATAATAATAACCATACTCAATGTGATATCTACAACAACATGTCTTATGAATTGTGTTTATTCAAACATACCAAGGCTTTTATTTATGGGAATATCTTTGGCCCAAGTTAAGTGCACTATGAACTGTCACGAATATCTCAAAAAATTGTGTCTATCTAATGTAAAGAAAGTTTTTAATATGGATTTCATGGTCCTTGGATCCCTTTCTCAATTTTAGTACATCTTTTTGGTTGGAATAAGGCCCAGATTTATCATGCCAAAAATCATGCATTAGTCCTTTAACTACTCCAATTAACTTCATGTCAGAATGAGGTACCCTACCATTGAAGGCCCACAAGTATGTTGGTCCACTATGTCGATTCTATCTCGTCTATGAGAATACTTTCTAAGGGTTTTGACATTGCATTTCGTGAGGTGTGAGGTTTGTTGTAGAAAATGATGTTTTCTTGTGATCTTGCTAACAATTGATTGTGAAAAGACAAGTAGGGATGCATTGTGGTCTTTAGAATCACATTTATTATCAATTATTTCAAAATAATATACAAGTTTTTTAACAATCTTATGATTTGTTTCTAAACTTTTGACTGTTTTAATGCCTAAAATTCTCCTAACAGTGGTCAAAATTCTAGATTTTAACACAACTAACAATAATTGACATTTAGCAACATCAGATTTTGGTTCAAAATATTATTTAATGATTTTATAAGAATGATAACTAATAATATGGTTAGGTAACTTACCTTCAAATGATTCTAGACCACTTTCATTGACTTGAATGCATTTAGGAGTTCTTCGTTGCACAATGCTCAATATAGGTAGGGATGATGAACCCCTATTTCGACACTCTCGACCTCCCTACTGTGGAGTTATTAATGTTGTATTTTTTTATCCTTAAATCATTGGTGGATAAAATATGGGAGAAGAGTGCACATTTGATTGACTAATTTTTGAAACGTTTGACTATCCAAAAAGATTTGTACCACAAGAACTTCTTTAGCACAATATTGTACACCATTCTCCTCTCTAATTTCATCCATTGTATAATTGGCTCCAAGAAAATCCTCCATAATTTGGTCATAAACAACAATATTTCTTGATGAGATATTGGATGGATTGGTCTTTAGTAAACTCCTACGCTTTGCTTTTGGTGATGGAGGACAAAAAAACAACGACATCTTTTCTCTAGAAATTGGATTGGCCTCTTCTGAAAACCTATGCTTAGACATGCATAAATTTACCTTTTATCTTTCTTCTTCTACATTTTCGATCGATTTCTCTTTTCTCTAGGAATTTCTTTCTCAAATCCATTGGTTCCCCATGTTGAAATAGAAAAATTGGCTTTCAAACACCCCACCGCAAATTTTTGTTGGTATTACACAATAAGGCACAACCAATTCGAATTCCAAGTGGAAAAATTTGTCTTTGTATTACAAAAGAAGACACAACTAATAATTCTAATTCCAATTGGACAAATTTTTCTTGGTATTACACAAGAAGACAAATAACAATTCCAATTCCAATTGGATAAATTTGTCTTGGTATTACACAAATAACAATTCCAGCTGGACAAATGTTTCTTCCAATCCCAAGAAGACACAAGAAAACAAAAAAATAATTCGAATTGGACAATTTTGTTTTTCAATTTGAAGAAGACACAAGAAGAAAAAAACAATAGTTATGATTCCACAACAAGAAAATAATAAAATCTTATATGTGCATGTTATTTTTCTGTTCAGATGTCGGGAAACATTTGTCAGGATTGAGATAGATGAGGTAATGAAGTGTGCTTGGAAAAAAATAATTCCTAGTAGGAATGTGCTCGCATTCCTACTAGACATAAATGAACAACAACTACAAGGATATCAAGTCACAAGAGCATGTACGCACTCTTAATGCAACAAATACAGAATTTATTATATACCAATTTCTTTATGAATAAATATGTATAGGGGTATGGGGAGAACTAGGACCTAAGGGGTTAGGATTGAAAGTGTTTTTAAGCATAGAGCAATGGCTAGAGAAAAAATATGTAGGTGATATGGGTGAAATGGTTTTGGGGCCTTTAAAAAGAGGCATATGCATATTTCACTCAGGGCTCGAGTGTGGAGGGGGTTAAGGGTTTAGTATATGTTACTCCTAGTCTTAGATGGAGCTAGGTGGTATATTTCCTGGTATAAATATAGCTCTATATCTATGTTGTTTTCTAGTTCATGGTGTATTACTATGTCATTGTCTACGTCATGGTCATTGTATAGGTATAAGTCATGGTCTAGGTCACGCCATGTCCAGGTCTAGGTCAAGGCCATTTATTTTCTTGTGATGTAGGGACGGGGGGGTGAAAAGAGATGAATAAAGAGAGTGCGAGAGAGGGAAATGGGAATACAAAGAGAGTGTGAGAGAGTGAGGGTCATGGAGATAGAGAGGGGGGTAGAGAGAGAGAGAGAGAGGAAGGGAGGAAAATGAGGGAAAGGGGGTTAGATAGAATAAAAGAGAGAAAGGTGGAAAGAGTGGGGAGGAGAGAGAGGCAGGGGGATACAGGGAGTGAGCTAGTGAGATTTATATGTAAGAGTTAAAGATATAAGGGGGTAGATATGATTTTTTTGTGATTGTGACAGGGTGGGAGAGG
>ML776848.1:4502398-4533513 GCA_009831015.1 Picea engelmannii | reverse complement strand
AGAGAGGAAGACATAGAGGGGGGATAGAAAGTGTGTGTGCACAAGTGTGGGAGGGGGAGAGAGGAAGAAAAAGTGGGGAGGTAGAGAGTGAGTGTGTTAGAGTGTGCAAGGGAGAGAGGGAGGGGAGGTAGAGAGGGATTGTGTTAGAGTGTGGGAGGGAGAGAGAGAGAGATACATAGATGGGGGATAAAGAGAATGAGAGGGAGGCATAGAAGGGGGATATAATGTGTGTGTGAGAGAGTGTTGAAGGGAGAGAGAGGTATACAAATAGGGGATTTAAAGAGACGAATATATAGAGGGGGGATATAAAGTGTGTACGAGGGTGTTGGAGGGAGACAGAGGAAACAATTGGTGAGGTAGAGAGTGATTGTGTTAGAGTGTGCGAGGGAGAGAGAGGTATACAAAGAGGGGAGGTAGAGAGTGAGTGTGTTAGAGTGTGGGAGAGAGAGAGAGATAAATACTAAGATGAGGGGTATAGAAAAAGTGTGAGACGGAGGAAGACAGAGATGAAGAGTGCGAGTAGAGAGAGGGATAGTGAGAGGAAGGGAAGAAGAGAGGGATACATAGAAGTTCGGGTAGAGAGAGTGAGAGGAAGGGGGGATATAGAGGGAGATATAGAGGGAGAATAGATAGAGAAAGGGGGGGAAGAGAGAGTGAGAATGATAATAACAATGAGGAGAGAGAGAAAAGGTGGGAGAGAGGTGTAAGAGAGAGGGGTCGGAGGGAAAAAGGGGAATATAGAGAGAGAGTGGAAGAGGGGTGGAAATTGAGGGTGTGGTGTGAGAGTCTGATGCATGTCAAGGTAAGGTCTAGGTCTACATCCTTCCAGGACTTGTGATGTCTAAGTATTTCCATGTCTAGGTCTTACCATGTATATAAGTGTGAGGGAGAGAGAGGGATAAAGATAGGGGGGGGTAGAGAGGGAGAGTTATAAAGATATAGAGAAGGGGGATAGATGTAGGAGAGAGATAGAGGGGGGGAGGGATAGAGGAATGAATTTTAGGAAGACAAAGAGGGGAGGTAGAGAGTGAGTGTGTGAAAGTGTGGGAGGGAGAGAGAGGTAGACAAAGAGGGTATGTAGAGAGTGAGTTTGTTAGAGTGTGGGAGCGAGATAGTGGGAGACATAGAGGGGTGATAGAGGGTGTCAGAGGGAGAGAGAGAGGGAGACATAGAGGGGGGATATAAAGTGTGTGTGCGAGAGTGTGGGAGTGAAAGAGAGGTATACAAAGACAGAATGTAGAGAGTGAGTGTGCTAGAGTGTGGGAGTGAAAGAGAAGAAGACATATAAGGGGGAATGAAAGTGTGTGCGTGTGAGTGTGGGAGGGAGAGAGAGGAAGAAAAATATGGGAGGTAGAGAGTGAGTGTTATAAAAACAATATCATGGAGAAATAAAATAAAACGAATGTGGAAATAAAACACAGAAGATACAAAATTCAATAGAGATACAAATATACGTGGTTCACCCATTGTGGGCTATGTCCACTAGAGAAATTTTTGGGTCCTTCCTTTATTATTATCCAACAAATGAAGGGATACAAAATACAACAAACCCGTTATAACTTCCTTTTATATCTCTGACAATTTCCTCTCTCGGAATACAATATTCACCATAATACATAGCCAAAATACATTTCCTTCATAAAAGAGGGTTGCCTTCTAGGGAAAAAAAACCTAACATAGCTTCTATCATCAAATCTGTGACCTTATAATGAATAGTTCATATTTACTATGAAATTACAATATACATTTACAAAGCAATTTTTCCTTTGGGGGTTTCTCCCTTGAACCCTTGCTTGCCCTCGAACCCGACAGGAGGGGTAACCCCCCCCCGAACTCCCCAGCATGGAGGAGTGTACATTCTTCCAGGGTGTCAAGTCTTCATGGGGTATAAACACGATTGAAAACAATGATCTCTGAATCAGGAAGATAATCATGATCCACAACCAAGAGTGAGTGTTTTAGAGTGTGGGAGGGAGTGAGAGGTAGAAAAATAGGGTAGGTAGAGAGTGAGTGTGTTAGATTGTATGAGAGAGAGAGATAAAAACAAAGCGGAGGGGTAGATACAAAGTGTTTCAGGGAGGGATAGGGAGACAAAAAGGAGGGGTATATACAAAGTGTTTCATGGAGGGATAGGGAGACAAAGAGAAGGGGTAGAGAGAGAGGTAGTGAGAGGAAGGGGAGCAGAGAGGGAGACATAGAAGGGGGTGTAGAGAGAGAATGTGGTGCAGACCCCCTTCTCTCCTAAGGGATACTCGACCTCCCGACCTTAGATCCTTCAAGATATTTAGTCATATCGACTCTTTGGGTCCCTCTGGTTAGCCAAATTTTCTATACACGGGATTGTTTTATCCCAGTGACCATGGGATATGACCTTAGATCAATTCATTCATGATTCTGGGCTTCGGAAATATCATGAGCTCCTCTTTCATCTCTTCCCAAAGAATTCTCCTCTGAACTTCTAGATCTTTGTCGTGTGTCTCCTTTGATTTTGGCACCCCAACCACGCTTTGGATTCCGCGACTTCATGAAACTCCCATTCTCCTTGCGCACAACCCTTTGTACTTCCAACTTTTGGATCTCCTAATATGTTTCCATGTGCCTTCTTTGCAACCAACGATTGATATTCCCTCGTGACTTCGTGAGTTCATGACTCTCCTCTTACAACACTTCCAAACTTCCCAAACTATGAAGTACTAAAACACCTTACGACCAACTTCTACGTAGTTCCTCCAGATCTGATGGTCTGAAACAATTCACCTATCTCCAGAATAGATCTCGTTCATGGATTTTGGTGAAAACCTCAAGGATTCTCCTCCTTAAAGATTTATCATTTCTCTCTGTCCTGAGATTATCTTCCTCGTTTCTCCTTTGTCCCTTTGAATGCCCTCTTCAACACTTAGTCAAAATCTTGTCCTGTGCACACCTTCCAACATGTTCTCTTCCACATTCGACTTCTTTGTAGATGATTTGATGCAGGAGAATCTCAAGCGAGCCGACGCAGAGATAAAGGACAACTGGAAAAGCGCCCAACGTAAATTTTGAGAATGCCTTGAAACATTAATGAAGTCATCAAGTGGAGGCACACTTGTAAAATGTAAATAGACCTTGAGCTATCCGCACTCATCCTTAGTAGATACAAGGCATTTATAATAATTAATGCAAGTAGATAGAATTTAATGCATAGATTAGACAGTTTAAAATGAGAGAGGGAAACAGAATATAGACACCCTCATTGTGTATTGTAACATAGAATAGAACAAAGAGTGAAGAAAATTTCCATGAGAGGGCATACAGAGCTCGAATAGAGAAACTGTGTTTGAAAAACACCCATGTACAAAGATTTGAGTTAATAGAGGAAGTCTTAATTCATATTCATGGAGTTGTATTTGTTTCTTGTATGTGTATGCTAAATGGTATGTTCATGGTTTTACTCTTTCTTTCATGCAATTTATTTTATGCTATGTATGAATGATTTCTTGTTGAATGTCTGAAATCTGAGAGAGAGAGAGAGAGCAAGGGAAATGAGTCTCAATTATTTCTCTCTCTGAACAAGAGTTCCTACAAGGAGTGGAGTTGAATTGTCCGCAAGGATTGCGTTAAAAAAGAGTTCAGAGGTTTGTCTCTGAAAGCTCAGACAAGATAGCTTTTGTTCTCACTCCCTCAAGAAGTGCAGCTAGGCACATGAGCCATGCAAGGTGTGCATAGACAGAGTAGAGTTTCAGGTTTTGTAACCTGAATGAAGTATTGAAAGACTGCTGCTGCAAGGAGTGCGCAGAGTTGAAGGGAGTTCAACACTTGGAAGTGTTTAAAGGTTTTCCACAAGGAGTGCATGTAGGAGTCTTCTTCAAGACTCGGAGTTGGAGAAATCTCAGAAGAGGCAGAACCATAGATTTTAGCCAACCAGGTCCGTGGAATTCAACCGTGGATTTTCCATTTTGGGTTTTTGGGTTTTGAAGTCCTGAAATCTTTGCATCAGGACTCATGAAATCATGAAGCGCAAAGTCCTGAGGACGAGAGTATTGTGTGGGCCATAGAATCAGCAGGGTGGACAGGTGACACACTATTGGCAAGGGAGTCAATTTCGTTGACCAGTTCAGGGTTTTGTGGAGTGGAAGTCTCGAAATATTTGCATCAGTACTCACAAAATCACGAAGTCCGAAGTCCCGACGGAAAGAAGGGTTGTTGGACGGTCAACCTTGCGAGTGCATCAGAGTTTCAGTAAATCAGGTTTGAGAAGTCGAGGGAATGAGTTTCTTGACTTCGCTACCGTCAAAATCGCGATAAGGATAAATTCGAAATAGAGAGAGAAAAGTTCAAGTGTTGACTATTTTTGAGTTTCGGAGATTGAGAGACAAGGCACTTGATCACCAGAATCGCGAAAGTGTGAAGTCCAATCTCCCAAAGTATAAGAGGGGGAATTTATCGAAGGTATTTGTGGGTGTATATTTCCCAAAAGGAAAATAGGAGAGCTATTTCTGGGAGCTCTTCAGGCCAGTGGAAGAGGTAAGATACTGTGTGCGTGGACTTCTGACCTGCGGGTTGGGAGGCTTGCGTCAGGTTTGGTATTAGAGCACAGAAAGGTTTCTTTGCTTTTTGTAGCAGGGAAAAGGATAATTCACCATGTCGCTGAGAAGAAGGGACAGGAAAACACCCGATCCACCAGAGGAGAGGGAAATGTTGAGACAAAGCGGTAGGCAGATGCCTGATCCATCCATGGAGAGAGAAATGCGTGACTTACGCACCAGACTTTAAGTTATGGAGATAACACAGAGGCATACAGTTGGTGTTGGGGATCTTAGTGATTCTGAAAGTGAAATTGAGGCTGAACATGAAGGGGAAGAAGTTGGAGCCAAAGATGTAGCAAACTAACACTTGATTAGGGATATTGCAAGAATGGGTGCAAGAGCGAAAATGGAAATTCCAGTTTATGAGGGAGATCTGGATGCAGAGGAGCTTCTAGATTGGATTAGAGCTCTGGACACATATTTTGACTATGAATATGTCGAAGAGGACAAGAAGGTCAAACATGTTGTCACGAGATTAAAAGGACATGCAATGTTGTGGTGGGATGAGCTACAAGATGACATATTTTGCAAAGGCAAGAAAAACATCAAGAGTTGGGATAGAATGATCGCGAAGATGAAGGCGAAATTCATCCTGAGGGATTATCAAATTACTCTGTTTCGAAGAATGCAAAACTTGAGACAGAAGTTGATGACAGTAAAAGAATACATTGGAGAATTCTACAGGCTGAACATCAGGGCAGGTCATTGGGAGAGCGATGATGAAAAAGTTTCCAGGTACATGAATGGTCTGAGATACGACATTCAAGATGAGATGAGCATGATGACCATCCGAACGGTGGAAGATGCTTATCAGATGGCTCTAAAATCTGAAGAGAAGCTAAGTCGAAAGCAGGGTCAAAGAAGCCGAGGCAGAAATCAGCCCAAAGGAAAATCAGTTGCCCAAGATAAAAATAAAAAACCCAAGGAGGACTGGAAGAAACCTCAGACTCGAACTGAGAGATGCAAAAGCTCACAATGAGGGAAATATGCTGAACATAGAGGGAAGCATACCGAACAACGAGGAGATTATGCTGATAATAATATTCTTCCTTGTACTAGAGGTAGAGGTAGAGGAAGAGGTGGAGTAATAACATGCTTCACATGTGGAAATAATGGGAACAAGTCTTACAAGTGTCCAGAAAAAAATAAAAAAGGTGGAGAGACTCACATCGCCGAAGTGTAGAGGCAAGATATTGAGGCAGAAGATGTTGAAGGTGGAAGATCACTGATGATGAGAAAATCTCTTTTGACACCAGAGAAAGAGGCAGAGAGTTTAGTCCAAAGAAATAGAATTTTCCAGGCTGCTTGCAAAACCAAGGATAGGGTATGCAAGGTCATTGTGGACAGTGGTAGCACAAATAATCTTGTTTCAACAAATATGGTAGAAAATCTAGAACTAGAGACAATTGATCATCCGAGCCCATACAGAGTTTCGTGGCTACAAAAAGGACATCAGGTAACTGCCACTAAACAATGTTTAGTTGAATTTAAGATAGGAGGATATAATGATAAGATACTCTGTGATGTTATTCCCATGAATGTTTGTCATCTATTGCTGGGTAGACCATGGCAATATGATAGGAATGTGATTCATGACGGGAGAATGAACACATACACCCTAGAGAAGAATGGGAGAACTCACATGTTGCTTCCAATCAAGGATAAGGAGGTGAAACCGGAAGTAAGAAACACTGTACTTCTCATGAGTGGGAAGGAAATTCTTACCGAGGTCAAGAAGAAGGAGGAACCACAATTCATCGTGGTTAGAAAGCCTAGAATTGTTTTGACCAGCACAAGGGTAGATGATTTACCAGAAGAAGGTCAGGAACTACTAGAAGAGATCATTGACATAGTAGTGGACGAACTACCTGATTCATTGCCACCGATTAGAAGTGTGAGTCATCATATTGATCTCATACCAGGATCCATTTTGCCAAACAAAGCTCTGTACAAATTGATGCTACAAGAGAATGAAGATGTCAAAAGACAAGTCCAAGATCTGTTGGACAAAGGTTTGGTCAGAGAAAGCTTGAGTTTGTGTGTTGTTTCGACAGTACTCAATCTAAAGAAAGACGGAGGCTGGAGGATGTGCACTGACTCGAGGGTGATTAACAAGATAACCATCAGGTATAGATTTCCATTGCCAAGGATGGACGATCTGATGGATTGCTTGAGTGGAGAATTTTTTTTTTCAAAGATTGATTTGAAAAGCGGTTATCATCAAATCTGCATGAGAGAAGGTGATGAATGGAAGACAACATTCAAAACCAATGAAGGGTTGTATGAATGGCTTGTTATGTTGTTTGGCTTAACAAATGCACCGATTACCTTCATGAGGTTGATGAACGAAGTCCCAAGGGAGTTCATTGGAAAATGTGTTATCGTATATCTGGATGACATACTGATTTTCAGTAAAATAGTGGCAGAGCATCTGAAACATTTGGCTACAGTGATGAGGAAGTTACAGTAGGAGAAGCTGCTGATAAACATGAAGAAATCCTCATTCATGAAGACAAAACTCATCTATCTGGGTTTTGTTATTTCTGCAGATAAATTGAGGATGGATCTCGATAAAGTGGAAGTGATCAAGAATTGGCCATCACCGAAGAATATCTTTGAGGTGAGAAGTTTTCACGAATTGGCTAGTTTCTACCGAAAATTCATTAGGAGTTTTAGTGGAATTAGTGCATCGATAATGGACATAGTGAATAAGAGACATAAATCTTTTCACTGGACAAAAGAAGCTGAGAAGAGTTTTAATCTGTTGAAGAGGAAGATCACGGAACAACCAATTTTGGTGTTGCTGGTTTTCCAAAAAACATTTCGAGTGAAATGTGATGCAAGTGGATTTGCAATAGGGGCAGTCTTGAGTCAAGAAGACAGGCCGGTAGCATACTTCAGTGAAAAGATGAATGAAGCGAAAGTGAAGTACTCCACTTATGATAAGGAATTCTATGCTATTATACAGGCATTGAAGAAATGGAGACATTACTTGATCCCGAAGGAGTTTGTCTTATACAGTGACAATCATGCATTGCAGTTTGTGACTCAGTAGGAGAAGTTGAATCAAAGACATGTAAAATGGGTTGAATACATGCAAAATTTCACTTTTGTGATTAAACATATTTCTGGTACTGCTAACAAAGTTGTTGATGCTTTGAGAAAGAAATGTTTGCTATTACAGGAGTTCATAGTCAAAACGTTGGGTTTTGATGATCTCAGGGACATGTATAGAAATGGTCCAGATTTTAAAGAGGCGTATGAAGCAGCTGAGAATTCAAATCTCAAAGACAGAAGCCAATGGGAAGAATACATGATCCAGGAAGTATTACTGTTTAAAGGTAATCAACTTTGTATTCCAAAATGCTCCATGAGGGAGAATTTGCTGAAGGAGAAACACAGTGGAGGATTGGTCGGGCACTTTGGTCATGACAAGACGTTTGCAAAGTTGAATGAGTCATATTTTTGGCCAGGAATGTGAGCAGATGTCAAGAGATTCATGGAAAGATGCAGAATTTGCCAGCATTCGAAGGGGAAGAGACAGAGTGCAGGGTTTTATCAACCATTACCCATACCTGAGAAGCTATGGGATGTAGTCAGCATGGATTTCATATTGGGTTTGCCAAGAACACAAAGAGGGTTCGACTCAATATTGGTGGTGGTGGATAGATTTTCCAAGATGGCACATTTCATTCCATGTCACAAAACCAGTGACACAACACACATTGTGAATTTGTTTTTCAAAGAAGTCATTCGACTTCATGGCTTACCAAGGAGCATAGTTTCGGATCGAGACACTAAGTTTGTAGGACACTTTTGGAGGACCTTATGGAAGAAATCGGGGACTAACTTGTCGTTTATTTCGGCTTATCATCCTCAGATGGATGGACAGACAGAAGTGGTGAACAGAAGTCTAGGAGACTTGCTGAGAAGCCTGGTGATAGAACACCACAGCCTCTGGGACAACATATTACCACAGGAAGAATTTTCTAATAACGACTTAGTTAACAGAAGCATGGGGTAGAGTCCATTTCAGATTGTCTATGGTATGCAACCGAGAGGAATTTCTGAATTGAGAGATTCAGAATAGACTACGATTAGGAGCGCTAGTGCAGAAGATTTCCCAGAGGCAATGAAGGAACTTCACATCCAGGTGAAGGAGCGATTGCAAAATTCGAACAAAGAATATAAGCGCAGAGAAGATCAACATAGGAGACAAATTCAATTTGAAGTTGGCGATTTGATCCTCGCACATTTGAGAAAGGAAAGGTTTGGCGATTTGATCCTCGCACATTTGAGAAAGGAAAGGTTCCCGAGAGGAACATATAACAAACTGAAGATGAAGAAAATTGGACCATGTAAGGTCTTGAAGAAATTTGGGGCAAATGCTTATGAGATTGAATTACCTGATGGGATCGAAATTTCTCTGATATTCAACATCTCAGATTTGTACCCATATAAAGTTGAGGAAACAGGGACATAAAATAAATAGCCAGAGGTACAGTGGACAAAACAGATGCCAGTTGCAGAAAAGAAACAGATGGAGCACATACTGGACAAAAGGGTCTGCAAGAAGACCAGGCGAAAGCAATACTTTGAATATTTGGTCAAGTGGAAGGGCCATCAAGTTGAATATGTCAGCTGGGAGAATGAAGCAGAGATCCAAAGGCATGGACACACCATACGTGAGCTCATGGATAGGAGCCCATGAAAATTTTCAAGCAAGGGAGTATGATGTAGGAGCATCTCAAGCGAGCCAACATGGAGATAAAATACAGTTGGAAAAGCGCCCAACGCAAATTTTGAAAATGCCTTGAAACATTAATGAAGTCATCAAGTGGAGGCATACTTGTAAAATGTGAATGGACCTTGAGCTATCTTCTCTTGTCCTTAGTAGATAGAAGGCATTTATAATAATTAATGCAAGTAGATAGAATTTAATGCATAGATTAAACAATTTAGAATGAGAGAGGGAAACTGAATATAGACACCCTCATTGTGTATTGTAACATAGAATAGAAAAAAGAGTGAAGAAAATTTCCAGGAGAGGGCATACAGAGCTGGAACAGAGAAACTGTGTTTGAAAAACATGCATGTACAGAGATTTGAGTTAATAGAAGAAGTATTAATTCAGATTCATGGCATTGTATTTGTTTCTTGTATGTGTATGCTAAATGGTATGTTCATGGTTTTACTCTTTCTGTCATGCAATTTATTTTATGCTATGTATGAATGATTTCTTGTTGAATGTCTGAAATCTGAGAGAGAGAGAGTAAGGGAAATGAGTTTCAATTGTTTCTCTATCTGAGCAAGAGTTCCTACAAGGAGTGCAGTTGAATTGTCTGCAAGGAGTGCGTTGACAAAGGGTTCAGAGATTTGTCTCTGAAAGCTCAGACAAGATAGCTTTTGTTCTCACTCCCTCAAGAAGTGTAGCTAGGCACAAGAGTTGTGCAAGGTGTGCGCAGGCTGAGTAGAGTTTCATGTTTTGTAACCTGAATGAAGTATTGAGAGACTGTTGCTGCAAGGAGTGCGCAGAGTTGAAGGGAGTTCAACACTTGGAAGTGTTTAAAGGTCTGTTGCAAGGATTGCGTGCAAGAGTCTTCTTCAAGACTCGGAGTTGGAGAAATCTCAAAAGAGGCAGAACCATATATTTCAGCCAACCAGGTCCGTGGGATTCAACGGTGGATTTTCTATTTCAGGGTTTTTTGGTTTGAAGTCCCGAAATCTTTGCATCGAGACTCGCAAAATCACGAAGCGTGAAGTCTCGAGGATGAGAGGATTGTTGATCTGAAAATAGAAGGCTCACTTGTTATGCTATGCAAGCACCCTCTACTTCATTAAAATAAACTTTACAGGACCTTGCTTCATGTGTATAAATATGCAATATAAACTTATGTGTTAAGTTCGTGCTTCTTCTTGTAAATGATTATCTATGAGGAAATGTTATTTTAAATGGTTTATATATGTACTTGCAATAAATAGACAACAACACAACTTGTAGCAAACAAACCATCAAACTCAGAACAATCACAACATGATAAAGGAGTTCACTCCCCTCCGGGCTACATCTCCTTGAGCCTCCATAATCGACTTGGCTCTCTGGGATTAATTAGTCAAAAGTTATTTTACAAGCTGCTTCTCAACTCCAATGGAAAAACAAACTGTACCATTGAGATCAGAACACATAAAAACCCCAAAAATGACTATTAAAACTCTGAAAACGAATCATGGCTCATCCGGACATGACCTCTTCTACATGTGGCCATAAGCTTCCCTGAGATTCTCTTTGGCAAAAACACCTGTAAAAGTCCTTAACAGCCTCTGAAACCTATCCCAATGTGTTCAGAGCATATCAATTAGCCAAAAATGATTATTCAATCACAGAAAACAAACATAGGCTCACCAAACCATGTCCTCCATCAATGAGGGCCTCAAGCTCCCTGGAGCTTGCTGAAACTTCAATGGTGAAAAAATCATAGAACAAGTCTTCAAAATGCCTTGAAAACAACACCAATGGATCCATCACGTCCAAAAACCCCCAGCTGGGCTTTTACGACACCTCAATCTGCCAAAAGATGAAGAAGTTAGGCCTCCTCCATTTTCCTCCTTCAAGCTTTGCTGGAACTGGCTCTACAAAACACACCTCTGTGTGCATGAACCAAGAACACGCTCCCAAAACATGTTAAAACCTAGCATCGGGTGCAACCGTGCCAACGGTGCAAATTGTAGGACGGTTAGGGCGCCTCCAGCCCCCAACCGCCAAGCTCTTGGGCATGTGGGGGTCAATGTGACCACGCGCATTAGCAAATAGGGGGCTCCGTTCACAAAGAAAATACGACCACGCCACATGGCGGG
Organism: Picea engelmannii; assembly: GCA_009831015.1. Lineage (NCBI taxonomy): Eukaryota > Viridiplantae > Streptophyta > Pinopsida > Pinales > Pinaceae > Picea > Picea engelmannii. The sequence continues at coordinate 4,522,093 of ML776848.1, read as the reverse complement.
TCATTTGAACCATTCAAACCAAATTTTAACCGCGCCAAAGGTCATATATAACATAACCACGGTATAATATTTTAAACCCCGCGCAGTTGTATTAACACATTACAATAGTCCACGGGCTATGTTTTACTCCGCGTACGATTCGTTAGCACCACCCCATATAACATATGGTCACATAGTATGCAATAAACCAATGGCTACGGGTCGGGGCTAAGCCCTGGCCCGAAACCCCCGCCAATTTACCATAATCAAATTCATATATATTTTTTTTCATATGCCATATAAGAAACAACGCGTGGTCCAATGGCCTGGAAGATTATGTTAGAGCTTTGAACGGTGGGTAGAGGTCCGGGGGTCAAACCCCACGGACCAACAAAAAATTTAATAAACCAAACAATAACCCAATACCCAATAAACGGGTGCCACGTGGTAGCCCTTAATTGGGCCACGTGGCACCCTTCTATTCGCCCAAATGATGCCACGTGTCAACACCGTATTCGGCCACTCTAACCAGTAAATGCTTGCCACATCAGCATTGTACGGTCATTGTACGAACTGTACGGCCTACCACGTCACCACTGTACGGACTGTATGGACAGGTACAGTCAACATAAAATTTTTGCCTATTTGTCTCGGCGAACAAATAGCGATATCTTCTCCATACGGACTCCGTTTGAGAAAGTAAATATATCGCCGGAATTAGGAAGACGAGACGGATGCAATGGCACCGTTTTTGTCGGATTTTGAGCACTTTGAAATTTGAGCAAACTTTTGCCCCCTGGTCCAGATTTTGATCAATTGTGTGGGCCACAGAATCAACAGGGTGGACAGGTGGCACACTATCAGCAAGGGAGTCAATTTCGTTGACCATTTCGGGGTTTTGTGGAGTGAAAGTCCCAAAATCTTTCATCAGGATTCGCGAAATTGCAAAGTCCGAAGTCCCGATGGAAAGAAAGGTTGTTGGATGGTCAACCTTGCGAGCGCATCAAATTTTTGATAAATCGGGTTTCAAAAGTCAAGGGGACGAGTTTCTTGACATTGCAACCCCTAAAATCATGATAAGCAGATATCCGAAATAGAGAGAGAAAAGGTCAAGTGTTGACTGTTTTCGGGTTTCGGAGATTGAGAGACAAGGCACTTGACCATCAGAATCGTGAGAGTGCGAAATCCGATCTCCCAAAGTATAAGAGGGGGAATTTCTCGAAGGTATTTGTGGGTGCAGATTTCCCGAAAGGGAAATAGGAGAGCCATTTCCGGGAGCTCTTCGAACCAGTGGAAGAGGAAAGATCCTGTGTGCATGGACTTCTGACCTGTGGGCTGGGAGGCCTGCGTCATGATTTCACACCCTTTGTGACTATTCTCCAACTGCTTCATAGCGATTAAAGTCATGCTACTCCTCTTGATCTTACAAGTCTGAAACTCTGTCACGCACTCCTTACAGAATTCTATGCACTCCTTTCATACATAAGTTCATGCTACCTCTTATGAGCTTACGAGTCGAAACAAACTTTGTCAACTCACTCATTACAGACACTATTCCTTGCACTCATTCATAGAAGAGAAACAATTGAAACTTATTTTAAAATCTCATAGATTCATACATCTCGCCATGTAAATGCATTCATAAACCACAAGAACCATGAATAACATAGAATTGAAAATAAAATAGAAGTCTATCATTCATTCATCTAGATAGACACAACAACAACACACATTTGGGACAATACTCCTCTTTTATATTCATCCAACAACCATATACATGCATTCATGCATTGTTCTTCAACACTCTACAACATATACAATAGATTCAACATATCCTCACAACTAGAGAGCCGATAACTGCAACTACAATGGAAATCTACACAATAGATTCAACAACCTCTTCTCGGAAATGTTACAAAGATTTATACAAGAGGTTCTCTTCCAACCTTTCCCTCCAAATACTCTATGCTATCCTATCGAAATAAAACTTCACAACTACTTAACATTTATTACAATAAATATTCGTGACAGATAGATCAGATCGAACACATAGAATTTGTACTACACTTGGCTACATTAAAATAAAATACATCCTCTGATGTCTTCATGAGCCATCCATCTCTTCAACATTAAAGGTGTTCTTTAATTTCAATGTTTTTCAAAAGATTTGTAGGATATGCATTCTTAAAAATTCAAATGTCTTCAAAATGTTCACTAGTGCACCTATCTGTCCTACACTTTGTGCTTCGTTGGCAATTCTCCTGCATCAGAGTGAGAGGAAGGGGGGGATACAGAGGGAGACAAAGAAGGGGAGTAAAGAGAGAAAGAGGGGAAGAAAGAGTGAGATTGAGACTAACAATGAGGAGATAGAGAAAGGATGGGAGAGGGGTGGAAGGGAGAGGGGAGGATGGAAAGACACACAAAGAGAGAGAGTGGAAGAGAGAGGGATAGGGAGGGAATGTGTGTGAGAGTCTGAGGCATGTCAAGGTAAGTTCTACGTCTACGTCTTTCCATGCCATGTGATGTATAAGTATTACCATGTCTAGGTCTTAAAATGTATAAGAGTTCTAGGGAGAGAGAGGGAGACAGACATGGGGGGTAGAGAGGGAGAGTGAGAGGGAGATAGAGAGGGGGGGTAGATGTAGGAGAGAGAGAGAAAGAGAGAGGGAGGGAGAGGTGGAGGAATGACTTTTAGGAGTGTGTGCACATTCTTAGAGCGCATGCACATTCCTAGAGTGCATGCACATTCCTAGAGAGAGTACGTGCTCATAACAACACAGACGCATTATTTGAATTCAATTGTTTTTTGGAAGGATTGACAAGGTGTATGTTGAATTGGTTGGCTCAGATTTAGGTTCGAGAGTACAAACCTAGTGGTTTGGTCTGCAAATTGATAAAAATGTCCATTTTTGTGATTACCCCTATATATCTATGTCTTTGACGCTATTTTTCTATAGACTAAACAATTCAGGTGTTGATGAAACTATAGACATAGACAGAGTCAGTTATGCATATTTCATATATACAGTTTTTAAGAAAAAATAATATGTTTACTATTTTTAATCTATTTTTGTCTTCATATATATAAAAATATTAGAATAAATACCTCTCTTATTTATTCTATAACTTTTTCTCGGCTTAACCATTTCTCAAATGAGTTATATGGGGAACTAGAGGAGACCCATACCTATGCTCTAAAACAAAATATTTTTTTGATAATGTTAAGACCCTTTTATCCTACTTGAACAAAAGACATTGTAATTTCAAGAATATGTTGACTTTGATAATTTGATAAAAATATAAAATTAGTATAAAAAATTTCCAAAAAATATATGGCACAATTAAAATGGGTTCTCTACAAGTATACGAGTTTTTGGAATGAAATTCCATTCTTAAGGTACTCAAAACATATACCTTATACTTTTTGGGAAAAATAATTAATTTCCTACGCTTTATCTTCCTACAACATATTCAAATTTATTGTAAAACTACCTTGAACAATCCCTCCCATTTATTGACACTAATGCTTCATGAAAAACCATCATTAACTTGCACTCACTCTAAACACTCTTTTATATTTGAAAGTTAAGTTTACTAATTTTATAATACTATATTATATTCATTAATCTTGATATTGAAAGTTTTAAAATTAATTGAAAATTAAATAATATATTATTTTGGTAATTAGATATTGAGAGTATTTTAAGATATTTAGGAGCGAAGGTATTGATGTAAAATTAGAAACTTCAGTCGTAATTCCTAACTACCAAATGATCATGAAGTGACACATAAGATATGTAATATGTATTAATTTTTGGGAGTATTCAATGACGATAGTATGTAAACTAAATGTTTTGGGTGTGTAAAATGATGTAGTCTTGGTTTTGAACTTCTTTTCTTTTCAATTATGTTGAAATTTGGAAATCAATTGGAGTTGTTGATTTTATATAATTTGAGTGTTTAAGGATTTTCCATGTAGTTTTTATGTTTTTATTTATTTATTTAAAAATGTTACTTATTTATTCATTTAAAAATGTAACTAAGTAACATTAAATTGTAATTTTATCAACGATTATATAATTAAATAAATTGTAATTTCATCAACACTTATATAACTAAATTTTAATGATAATTTAAGAAAAACAAAAATAAAAAATTTAAACTACACCCTCTAAAATTAAAATAATCATGTAAAACTGAAATGATCATAAAAGACATGAAGTGTAACTCGTGTTAATTCCGATCGATCAAAAAAACCACATGAATTATATGAAAAACTTAGCATGCAACATTTTAGGCGAAATGTTTTTGTTCGTGAAGCACCAGCCAAAGAAATTTATACATACCATTGAAATTATTTGAAGCTTTACTTATGCAATGTTACACACCCTCGCCCCTATAAATATCTAGACCTATCAAGATTTATTTTCAAGGGTTTGAAAGTGATCTGCACCATTTTCTAAGCTAGGATTGATTTTTTCAGTTGAATCTTTGTTAATTCAAAGTTGCAGATAGTAAAAATATTTCTTAATTCAATGTTGCAAGATGATAGGGGTTGAGAACTCTACTCTTGTTATGGTGATGAATGGAATTTTGATAATAGGAGGAACTAGATGCATTGGGAAATACATGGAAAGATCCAACGTTTCAGTGGGATATGGAGCAACTCTCGATTCCTTCAAGGAAAAATTACTTCAGGAATTCAAAGATATTGGCATTCATATTCTTCAAGTAAGTGAATATTCAATGTTAATACCAATATGTCTGTGTGATATCCTTCTCTTATTATCATATTTGGATTAAAATAGTTTTTATTATAACCTGGATCAGAAGGTTAATGGATGATTTGGGATTTGCGTTTTTTTTTTGTTTTCTTTTTCTTTTTTATCGTCACTTCTTCAATTTATACTTTCAATTGTTTATTAACCTTTAAAATATAGGATAAGACTATTTACACTTCAAATTATTTGCAAATTAGTGGGTGGATTTTCGGATCAAGTTTGGTATCAGAGTTGGTTTAACAAGATTTTTAGTTTGAAGAGAAGGCTAGAAAAGGACATTCATGGGAAAATATTTGAAGCGAGAATGACTTCAGGAACTCGAAGAGATTAAGAAACTGATGTAGGAAGAGAATTCTTAATTGAGAAGGTTACTATGAGTCTCTAAGGATGAGAAGAAAAAAGCTTCATCTTGAATTGCAAGTCAAGGATGAATTTTTAGCAAAGATTCAGAAAGATGAAAGAGTGGGGGAAGAAGAATAGCCTACCATGGCAAGAACACCATATTCTACCATATATTCACAATATGTCATTGAGGTAAGCATGTAAGTGAGTCATCATTTTCTCTTTCTTCCCATCAAAATGTAGATGCCTATTTGGGTGAATTTGAGAAGCATACTCATGGTATTGGTTTTAATATGCTAACCAAAAGTGGTTATAATGAAAAGGGTATTCTAATCAATGGCCAAGGAATCACTAATCCCATACAGGTTGTGGAAATGCCTCACTATGTAGGTTTGGGATATGGCGAAGGAGAAGTTGAAGAAGGGTCCAAGGTCGTTGAAGCAAGGAATGCTTCAAGAAAAGAGTCTAAGCAATTATAGAAATACCTTATACAATTTAATGATACATCACTTCATGAGAGTGATAAAGATTGGAAGGAACCTCGAATGAGAGGTGAACATCCCAAAGGAGTGAAGATAGTTTCTTCCTGATAGACTTGCAATCAGAACCACCATGAAAGGTATAATAAACTGGATTATTCCAATGTATTCTTTGACTATAAGAAGCATGTAAATGAGAAACATAACTTATGGTACAAGTATCCATGTACATTTTGTGGATTACATAAACATTGAGTTTCCAAATGTTGGAAGATAAAATACTTGTACATGCAGGTCATATCTACTGGGAAGGAGGAAAGACATAAATAACACTCTCCAAGACTGAATGTGGAGTATGGAAAGAAGGAATTGTGGTCAAAGAATTATTGCACTCATTGCAATATGAGTGGTCATTTGATTGAAAAATGATGGAAACTGCATCCACAACTTCATCTAAAGTAGGGAAAGAAAGTTTTGCACGCACCCAAAAAGAAAGTTTCGCACGCACCCATGAAGAAAGAGGCACAAGATGAAGTTGTTGGTCAAGCACCAACAATCCAAGAGGAGCAACCAACAAAGGAATCCATTAACCAATTTTGGTCATAAATGCATAACACATCTCCAAATTGGTTTGTTTCGATTGTTGTAAACCTCACATGTTGTGTATGAGACCCCTAGAAGGGAAAATTATACAAGTGATGACCTATTATAACATCACCTATATCAAACATAATGGTTTTATTATTTTTAAAGTGTACAAATCAGAGAGACAAGTAAAACCATGTATGTAGACATTTGGTAGACCAAAAGTTTCTTTTTGTGGGGAGGTTTGGTATAGGAGGATCTCTAAAACAAAGAAAAACCATTGGTATTGAATTTTTAGGTAAATGTACTCATATTGAAGAGATTTTCGAGAGATTTCCAATGATGCTTGAACAAGGTCAAACACACATCATATGAAAAAGTAATGGCCTTCTGAATTTTTAGCTAAACATGGAAAAATGATGATAGTCTTGACACATGGCATCATTAGGGATTGACACGTGGAAGTACAAAAAATACACATGGAAATATAAAATGACATGTGGAAGTACAAATGGTAACATCGTGTAATATCCCCCGGTAGAGCCCTAGTTGTAATTATGAATTTTAAACATGTTTGTTAGGCTGGTGAGCCAAGTTATAATAATCTAAGATGCTTATGTGATGATTAGGCTAGGATCCTGTTTTGTATATGAAATTATGCAAATAATTAATAAAATATAAACATCGATGCATGTAGACCGACCACGGAGAAAGAGTGATGGGGGACTAAGATTCCACTAGGTTGGGCAAGGAAGAGGGATAAGTATGTGGGCCTAGGGGATAATCTAGGGGGCTTACCTCTAGAGGAATAATATTTTAATATTATTTCCTGAAAACTAAGGTGGACATAATATGTTTTGTTATCCTTAGTTCTTAGTAGCTAGGGATGTAAGCTAAATGGAGTGCATGCATCTCTAGGAAGACAAGTGTCAACTTGGGCTCATGCATTTAAGATATGAGGTGTTAGCTATGTTGTGGGTTCGATTGTCATTCTCAACCCACTATCTAACCATGAACCGGGAGAATCCATCATGGATCTCTGGAACCAGTAATTCGGTGAGTCAAACCATGTTGGTATTTCACTGGTTGATCTTCCATCCTCTACCTGAACTTGTTGGTATCGAACATCGACCTTTGGTTACCTATGCATGGTGGATAAAATTGCTTACAGGAAGGGGGATCTCTTGCCATTTCCCAATTTGTCATCTAGCCTTTGCATCTTCCTCTGCATAACCTCGCACATCTGAGAAACCAGTTGGGGAGGGAAAATATGACCTCTGTGGTCTGTGAACCCATGTTTATCCACACTACAAATTTGAGTTTGTGCCTTAACCATTTGGGGTTTCTGCCTTGTGTTCGCCTTAGCCATGGTATATCTTAGCATTAGGCTGTTGCCATTTTTTGGTGTCCATCATTGTTCCTATTGTTGTTGTCACCCGTATGCTAGTTGAATGTTGTTGCAGTATTGCTTAGGATCTGAATTGAGGAAACTGGTTGTCAGGCTGTCAGGCCTGTGAGCAACTCTACCAGGAGAGAGAGTTTTTTGGGAGGTGAGTTCTCCTGGAAGGGAGTCTTGTAGCAGCTACAGTACTCTAAGACTTCTGGTCCAACCTGTTGTTGAAGCCCAAGGTAAGGGAGGTGTACTGGCCAATGGAATAGTAGTAGTAAAGGTGTACTCTCCTGGGGTGGAACAGGCATGTGGGGAATGAGGGTTTCTGAGCTGTGGGCATAAGTGGCTCCTGGGATAAAAGATTCTTCCTATTTCTTTTGTGCAACTTCCTTGTTGTCCTTGCCAAGCCTATAATTCCCTTTCTTGATGGAGTTTATTCCCAGCTCGGGGGTGACCTATTGCTGAGAGTGATGAGCAACGCAGTCTAAGTATGGGAGGTTTATGGAAGGTCTGCACATAGTTGGTGGATTTACTCAAAATAAAAGATAAGTATCATTGATGTGATTAATTATGTATTTTATGCATGTGTTATGATTCTTTTATGTTTTCATGTATTCTGTTGCATGTATGAATTGCTATTAATTCTATTTAAGTCTGTATGATGGTAGTAATTATGTCTTAAATGTCTTAATTTGATTAAAATGCATATATATTATATATGCTGTAAGTTCCAGGTGGTAGCATTACCCGGTGTCTAGAGGGTCGGGGATGTTACAATATGGTATCAGAGCATGGTTACAACACTGAGCCTAGATGGGGCCATGTTAGTGGTAGTTGAAGCAAAAGTTTTGGAAAGAATTGTTGTCGAAGTAGAAAAAATTCGAGTTCAAAGCCAAGGTTTCAAACAATGAGCTTGAATGGGATGGATAAGTGGTCACTGGACCTAAGGTTTCAAGAGGAAATTGTGTCTAGAGGACCAATTTTGAACCTCAGAACCTTCCTGAGTACCAAGAAGCTATCTTGGTCATGTTACGAATCTCAGGAAGAGTAGCGGTGTCGTAAAACCACGACATAAGTGGTATTGGGCCTCACAGTAATATGGACCTTAGGATCTGTTCAAGACAAGGAGAATCCTTCACGACCATCAGATCTGGTAATGCTACGAGGCAGTTAGCCATGAATTCCTTTGGAAATCCGCAAAGTAACAGAGTTTTTCCTGTGTAGTAGGATTTGTTCTGAATGAAGGGAAATCCTTTACGACTGTCAGATATGGAGGTTGTAGACGGGTTATCCTGGAAGCCCTTCGAAATTCGTGACTTCTGTGAAGTTGATGCAAACTAAGAGAAAGGTAGAAGATCGAAAATATGAAGTGACATGGCATGGTGATGTCACTTGGTTTGACGTGGACATGGGGTTGTGTGCCACGTGTCAAGGGGTTGAACTCGTAGAATTTTGAAATGTCATATGGAATGTGACACGTGTCACTCATTTGACCGAGCCACATGTTAGCTGCAAGTATTCCACCACATGGCATTTTGTATGGGCATGGTTAGTGGGGCCGAGTTTAGGTAACGTAGTTAAAGGTCGGAGGACCCACATTGGTGTTGATCATGATACATCAAGATGAACGACCAGAAGGCATTGCGGTGATCCAAGTTGCATGGAAGTTAATTATCCAAGGTGATCCCACAATCCAAACTATGGTTTCATCGAGGGGTTACGTGTCAGTGTCAGAAGAATTGTGGGATGAAAGGCGAGTTGCTCCAAACTACCATTGCATGCCCCCACAATTGGAAAATGTAAGTGATGTGACATAATGATGTCAACAAAGGTGACATGGGAATGTTCAGAGATTAACTAGTTTGAATGCGTAAACTGGTGAAGTATTGAATAAGTTTCAATTGTTTCTCTTCTTTGGGTTTTCGAGTGCAGGAAGTGAAAATTGTCTGCAAGGAGTGCGTTGATAGAGGTAAGTTAACCTCATAGAATATCATGAGAGATACCGTTGAACCTTCACCATCATAAGTGCAAGGAGTGTAGAGGAAGAACTTTGTGTTGAGTTCAGAGAGAGATAGAGTCACTGAGAACTCTATAGGGCTTTGCCAGGCGGGCATCGAGTGAGTGAAAGTGTGCACAGAGAGAAATATTTGTCTATTTTAGGGAGAAGAGTATGATAGGAAGATACTCACAGAGTTGTTGAACACTCTATAGAAAATGCTCAGCAAGGTGTTCTTTGAGCAGAAGGTTGTCAGGAGGGCACAAAGTTTTCTTTTGAAAGGAAACAAAAGGGTCGAGACCCTTAGGAGATTGATTAAATCAAAAAGATCAGAAGATATAATGGGAGGAGTGCATAGGATTCAAGATTATTCCAAGTCCCAAAGCTCAGGAGTGATAGCATTAGCAGAGATGGAGCCAAGATCCAAGATAGTCAAGTTCGCAGGAGAAAGTTCAAACGTCGAAACCTTTGAATATCCACAAACTCTTCCATTTCGGAAGGAGTCAAAAGATCAAGAGGAGGAGCGACAAAAGTCATCAGATTTGTTGTGGGGAGGAGCCTGGACCATTAGATCTGTGTCCAGGAAAGAAAAGGAAAACACTGAGGAGGAATAGATCCCATCTGTTGGATCTAAGTGCGAAGGACCAACAACTATTGGATCTGAAGGATGACAGGTGGTGAAAGATCCATAACTCTAGAGAAAACTACTTTGGAAGCTTCTGGTTGGGGAAGATACAAAATCAATGAATACCCAAAGTCTGGAAGCCACTTATGATCGTTGATCGTGCAGGAGGGTACATGTCAATAGATCATGAGCTTCGGGTGAAAACACTTTGGGAAAATGTGAAGGAAAAAAGTTTGAAATCATCGAAGCCCGAATAGTCGAAGCAGCTGGGAGTCATTGATCTGGGTTGGATAGGTGTCACTAGATCACGAACTTCGGAGACTCGTACTCTAGGGTTTTTGTGAAGTTGTATTTTGGAATGTTTTGAAGCGCCGAAGCCAAAAACGTCTAAGGGTTGTTGATCTGAAGGAACGAACGTCGATCATTGATATGTGATGAGAGACGTGGAAGATGGAGACTCACTCCATTGGAAAACCATTGATCTGAAAGTGGACGCGTGGTGCCAGGTCTAGAACTCCAGGTATGGATCACTCTACAGGAAAGAAGAGAGTGAAATCACTGAAGTCCCGAAGGGGATCTTGATCATTGATCGAGGAGGAGGTCAAAGGACCCTTGATTTGTTCTTGGTCGGAAAGACCCGAAGTCCCAAAGTAATCGAGGACCGTTGATCTCAAATCAACAAGGATCGTTGATCTTTGCAGTGGTATCTCCCAAATTCCTGAAACTACGAAGTCTTGAAACTCAGATGCCTGAGGTTCCATAGTGAGTTTCAGTCATTGGATGCTGGGTAGACATGGACTATTGATCCACTCTACTTCGCGAGTTCGATAATCCAGAAGTCTGAGATATTGTTGGTTTGTGTTTGAAAATTCCCGAAGCCGAATGCTCAAGTAAGAACCTATTGATTTAGCACTTGATCACAGTCGTGGTCCCATGTGAATTAAGCACCCAAGGAAAACATGGGCTAGTGCCCAAAAACTATGTTAAAGAAGGAAAAAGGGGTTAGGAAGGAAGCACATGGGTTTCGTCTGGTTCAAACCTACATCAGGGAGGTGTTGAAGACCTTGGAACCTTATGATAGGGTCCAACAAAGATCTAAGATCTATTATCTTAGAGAAAAGCGATCATTACACAAGAAGTGCATCATAGAAGAAGGACGGGGAAAATTCGTTATTCTACATCTGAGATTTTTCAAAAGTTGCAGGATCAAATGTTGGGTTCGATAAGCAGCATGGAAAACATAAATGGGATTCTTGTTTGTTGAAGACAGTCTAGGTGACAACACTTTCACATCAAATGTGAATGCTAGGTGGAGAAAACCATCTACAATACATGATAATTCATTAACCATAAGTCCATATGGATGCACAAATAATGGCAATAAGGAAGGAAGGTTTTAGGGAATTATAATTCGTTCATGAAGAAGCTAAATCAGTGGAATCCAAATAATAATGGAATGTTGAAAATTAATAATCAGAATAATATGTGATGGCAAGTATGCAAAGTAGACAAGGAAAAATTCCTGGATGAAGTCAAGTCCGTGAACATCCTAAGATAATGGAAGAAGGAATCATGAGATAGATTTACAGCTAGAAAAAGAGAAGCAGAGAGTACAATAAAACCTCAAGTACTAAAGTATTGCATCGGAAAAGGGCTGAAGAAGTTCAGTGCTGAAGAGTAATTGGATGTTGAAGAATCCAGAGTCTATAAAACAACTTGGTGTGGGATTTGATTGATCCAAGTATGAGATTGGGATAGTTGGACCCATGAAATTAACGAAAGATGAAGGTTAATATAAGCTTAGTTTGGGGCTATAAATGCAAAGGCAACCAAGAGTGATTTGTCTAGAAAGTTCTTAGGACAAAAAGAGTCATGTGCAGTTACTAAAATGAGAACAAAAGAATATTTGGGAATCTGGGAAGAATTGAAGACTTCTGGGATCAGCAAGGAAAAGTTGCTCATGGGAAAGAAGTTGCTGCAATTTCTGTGGGAGCAAGTATGTTATGGCTTGATTGGGTCAACAAGAGGAAAGATTGCTTGCATGTTTGCAAGTGTTGTTGATGAGGTTGCTACATAAGGAGAGAAGCAGCAGAAAGTTGAAGTGTTGGTTATATGTTTGATAAAAGAAACATGAAAGCTTCTACTGCCATCAAACATTCAGGTAGTATAAAATTTATTCATGGTAGTCATGCAGGTATGAGTTTTATTACTCTTTTTACATAATTCCTCAAAGGAAATTTAGGTAAGAATTTCCTCAGCCAGATTTATTATATAAAATCACATGATTATCTTATTGAGTGCATACCACTAGATGTGGTAAAGGCTGGAGGCCAGTATTAATTCAAATATTTTTAGCCTCTGAATGCACACACTGACACAGTAGAATGCCATGTTAATTTGGTTATGGGGAAATAACCAAATAATTAAAATTTATGAACTTGTTATAGGAATGAATGCCAGTAATCTAGTCATGTATGAGACCAGGACCTGGTTGGATATGGAAAGGTTATGAACCACATGGGTACTAAAATCTTCCTACTTTTAAATAAAACTTGGGTTGCAACCTTTTTTCTAACACTAATGAAAACCATATAATTATATTATTAGTGTAGTGTTTAGGTTGAAAAGGAAGGCATCTAATTAATTGGGAAGGCAATAGGAAGTGTGTGGAGAATGTGTCAACACGTTGGTTAGAATTCCATCTTATGGATGGTGAGATACATGACTGAGATAAAGAGCATTATGTAATTCAATGCAAGGTGCATTGAATAAATAGGCATTGAGAGTTGTACTCATGTCTAGTATGGGGTAGATTTTCACTCATATATGATGGAATTGTATACCTAAATGCACTTTGTTGAATGCATTTTGTGAGTGCATGTATATATGTTTTTGGCATGGAAATAATTATACTAAGGGATGAAATGTTGCTAACTCATGAAGTTGAGAACATTTCAGGAACTGTTAAACATTGCGATAGGAAAGTTGCAAGACATGTAGTCATAGGAATAGAGACTACTTAAAATTTATGTTAAAAAAATTTAAATAATAAACTTATTGTTATTAATTATGAACATGCATATGCATAGAATAATGAGTCATTCTATTTGGTTATATTTTTTGGTGAATTTGATTGAATTTCTAGGTGCAGGTATTTCTAATATCATTGCATAAGGTGTTGTACATGTTGAATTATGATGTACAGATAAAGCATTACAGGAAAAATGATATGCAGTTTGGTTCCTGTGGAAAACCACAAGGATGGTAGCATTCATAATATGGAAACAACAAAGATGAATTATGAAATGGAATTTCATGTTTTGGGGAAATGATGAATTCCCTTTGAACTAAGCTTGAGTTTCTACATATATTATTTTATGTTTTCTCATGATAACTGCAATCGGGTGATGCAGATGAGATGACGTTGATAAAAGTTAGAATGTTGACTACAAAGAGTAGATCGGTTAAGATGTTGATTAGAGACTTCTGAGGGAAGTTGGAACTCATCGAGCCATGATGCTCTGAGACTTTTGGTCCGGCCTATTGTTGAAGCCCAATGAAAGGGAGGTGTAATAGCCGATGGACTGTGTGACAATGAAGGTGCACACTCTTGGTGTGGGATAGGTATGTGGGGAAGAGAGACCGTTGGTTAGAATGTTGTTGGGGTTTGGTACCTTGGCCTAGACCATATTGATATGGAAGTCTTCTCAATCAAAAGATAAGTATCAATTCTCTATTCATTGTATGTTATGTACCTCGTAATTAATATGCAGGTTATAATGTTATTAGAATTGCCTGTATATATATTGCATGTATGTTCTAATGTTTCTTTCTAATGAATAGGTGTACGAGCAAAGTGTTTATGTCTATGGAGTCATAGCACTACCAAGATTTTATCAATGGATGGAACATCGTGGACCTACATCCATTCGACGCTTTCAATGAGGTTTAATTGAAGCATGTAACAAGGAACAATAAGCTGAATGTTTTCCTGAAGAAACTCCAGGGAAAAGCGCAATTGAGTTTTAGCTGCAGTATGGATACTAGAATTGGTGCTTGAAAGTAAAGCTGGATAATGGGATTCTAATAGCTAAAGATTGGAGCTTTTTGAAGAATTTCTGAATTGTATATGTGTAATTAAGTTTCACTGAGGACAGTGCAAAAATAAGGGGAGGGGATTGTAATATGCCCCGGTAGAGCCCCAGTTGTAATTATGAATTGTAAACATGTTTGTTAGGCTAGTGAGCCAAGTTATAATAAGTTAGGAGGCTTATGTGATGATTAGGCCAGGAGCCTGTTTTGTATATGTAATTATGTATATCATTAATAAAATATAAACATCGTTGCATGTAGACCGACCACAAAGAAAGACTGATGGGGGACTAAGATTCCACAAGGTTGGGCAAGGGTGGGGGATAAGCTTGTGGGCCTAGGGGCTAAGCTAGAGGGATTACCTCTAGAGGAATAACATTTTAATATTATTTCTTGAAAACTAAGGTGGACATAATATGTTTTGTTATCTTAAGTTCTTGGTAGTTGGGGACATAGGCTAAATGGAGTGCATGCAACTCTAGGAAGACACGTGTCAATCTAGGCTCATGCAGTTAAAAGATGAAGCATCGGTGATGTTGTGGGTTACTTGCCATTCTTGACCCACTTTCTAACTGTGAACTGGGAACATCCATCACAGATCTATGGAACCATTAATCGGGTGAGTCATGTCGGTAGTTCACTAGTCAATCTTCCATCCTCCGCCTGAACTCATTGGTCTCAGACATCGACCTCTGGTTACTTACGCATGGTACGCACAGTGGAGAAAACTGTTCACGGGAAATGGGTTCTCTTTCCATTTCCCGATTCATTCTATGGTCTCTATATCTTCCTCTGCATGACATCGCACATCTGAGAAACCAATCAAGGAGGGAAAATCCAACTTGTGTGTTCTGTGAACCTAGGTTTATCCACACTACAAATCTGAGTTCGTGCCTTAACCATTTTGGGTTGCTTCATTGTGTTCGCCTGAGCCATGTTCTGTCTTAGAGTTAGGTTGTTGCCATTTTTCGGTGTCCATAACTATTTTTTTTGCTGTTGTCACCCGTATGCTAGTCGAATGTTGTTGCAGTATTGCTTAGCAGCTGAATTGAAGAAGGAGTTTGTCAGGCCCGTGAGAAACTCTCCCAGGAGAGAGAGTTTGTTGAGAAGTCAGTTCTCCTGGAACGGAGTCCCGCAACATCTACAGTACTCTAAGACTTCTGGTCCAGCCTGTTGTTGAAGCCCAAGGTAAGGGAGGTGTACTAGCCGATGGACTAGTAGTAGTGAAGGTGTACACTCCTGGGGTGGAGAAGGCGTGTGGGGAATGAGGGTCTATGAGTTGTGGGCATAAGTGGCTCCTAGGATAAAATATCCTTCCTGTTTCTTTTGTGCAACTTCCTTGTTGTCCTTGCCAAGGCTAGAATTCCTTTTCCCGATGGAGATTAGTCCCAGATCAGGGGTGACCTATTGCTAAGAGTGATGAGTAGTGTGTTCTAAGGCTCAGAGGTTCGTGCAAGGTCTATGCGCAGTTGGTGGATTTACGCGATATAAAAGATAAGTATCATTGTTATGCTTAATTATGTATTTTATGCATGTGTTATGATGCTTGTATGTTTTCATGTATTCCGTTGCATGTATGAATGGTTGTTAATTCTATTTAAGTCTGTATGATGGAAATAATTTTTTCTTAAATGTCTTAATTCAATTAAAATGCATATATATTATATAAGATGTAAATTCTGCGTGGTAGCATTCCCGGTGTTTGGAGGGACGGGGATGTTACAGATCGCATATTGAATGGGATGTACACATGTTGGCATGGCATATTGACTAGGATATACAGATGATGATGTGGCGTAACTGGCATGGAAAGATGGCTTATATGGAACTAATTGACATGTTGACTGTGTAGGTTATAGAGCCACCATGTGGATAAATCAAATGCTGCCACATAATAATCCCAATTTTTTCAAAATAGATTATCGATTATGGAAGTTTCGAGTTGGTGGATCGAATCCCTGACCTATTCATCACTAATACAATGTTTTATCGTTAGAGAAACATTTTTCCATTGTAATGGAAACAAGATAAATGTTATTTAAAGTGAGTTGTTGTAACCATTGTTTAAAAGTGGATGGTCTGCGGGTTTGACCCGACAACCTATGCCCAAAAAACCTAATGGATTAACCAATGTTCCAATAGTAGTGCTTGTTATAGCATGCATAGGATATTAAGTATTTGAATTGCAAATATATTCATAGCTCAAAATATCCCAATAGGTGGATATTTGAAACCGCGACCTCCTGCATATTAATAAAAATATTTTACCATTTCACCACATGCTTGTGACTAGAACGGAATTTTTGTTGAAAAGTTTTACACAATGGCATTTCTTCTGTAAGTTGAAGAAAACAAGGGGTATTAGGCCATATTTTGTAATCCCAGGAGTGGAATGTGGTTTTGTTATTATACCACTCTTTGTAGTATATGTGAAGACATTTAGCATTATGAGTTGGAAGAATTACTTGTGGTGGAATAATTAAAGCCATTTTTTTTTGTCTCTACAGAATTAAAGAATGAGGATATTTTAGCCATTTTTCATGTAGATGAAGTGAGGGAAGAGCTTCAGATTAGTGCAAAAATATTTCCTAGTGCTGGAAAAGACATTTTATTGCAAAATGGAGATCCATTGTAATGTAATAAAACATTTGAAGTGCTTTACGTTATAATAATGTAGTGATTGTGCATTTGATGTGTACCCAGAGATGTAGCCCAAATTGGACGAACTCCATCATTATCAACTTTTTTTTTTGTATTCATGTTGTTCATTTACTCAATTTAGCCTTCAATTGTTTATTAAGATTTAAAATATAAGCTAAGACTATTTATACTTGAAATTATTTGCATGCAAATCAGTAAGTGGATTTTCGAATCAAGCACACGGTATATCTAATCAAATAGATAGGAAATGTTTGTATTTATAGGTCATTGATGAAATTGGAAGAAACAAGTTCTAATGTTAGTCCGAAGTATCTAATATGTATATTAATGTCACTTATTAGAGTCCTACAACGACAAATATCCTCATAGTGATGATTGGTACAGTTCTCCACTTATTGACAAACCCCTCAATAGACATTAATGGGTATTGAGGAATTCTAGTGTCATGATCCAAAATCGGATTCAGAAGGTTGTTCGGGCATGAAAAATGCTCAAAAATGAAAGTTCTCAGAATCTGACGAAACCAACACCATTGCATCTGGCTCGTCTTCCTGATTCCGGTGGTATAATTTTTATGTCAAACAGAGTCCGTATGAGGAAGATATCGCATTCTGTCTGAAAAGTCAAACAAGCGAAAAAAAGATGCTGACTGGGTAGTCCGTACAGTGACACGTGTCATGTCCGTACAGTGATGTGGCATATTCGTACGATGACACGTGGCGTGGCCGTACAGGTGAAACGTGGCAACGCCAGAGCGTGACACGTGTCAGGCAGATTTGGTGTTTTGGACATACGGTTTGACCAATCCCGAGGTGACACGTGTCACCACTGGAAGGGTGACACGTGGAACGGGATGACGTCAGCATCGTACGGAGGATGACGTGGCTCGAGTGACATGGCAGCTGACGTAGCGTACGGCAGGATGACGTGTCATGATGACAGAGCGTACGGAAATGACGTGGCATCGACGCATGGCAGTGACGTGGACCAATCAGCTGTTGACACGTGGCATTCATTGAGTGAATGTAAAGGTGCGACATGGCCCAATCACGGGCTACCATGTGGCACCCCGGGTTTAGCCAATGACGGCTATGTCAAAAAAATATTTGGGCCCGGGGGATTCGAACCCCAGACCTCCCTCCGTTTACGCGTTAACACCGTTCGCCTAACCATTGGACCACCACATAGTTTTTATTATGTAAATGGAAAACATTGTATTTAATTCCGTTTGAATAATATATGTGTTGGGTGGTCGGGCCGGGGCTTAGCCCCGACCCACAGTCTTATCGGCACACATGACCGTAGCGGGACCACCGGTGGGAGAATATACACAGCGCGAGAATGGTAAATGGTTGTGTTTTAAAGTTTGTTAAACGGTTTAAAATATGTTACCGTGATTGTTATGTGCGGTTTAAATGTTATGACCGGTTACATTAACCAACATGCGCGGTTATGATTTGGTTGGCGCGTAGTTATACAGTTTGAACAGTTATGTGTTAAGCCCACGGTTCCACACCTTTGCCAGATGACCAAGTACAAGTGCGCGAAAGGGGTAAGGCCAGTGCTAGCCCAAAGGGCTAAGCGCTTGGCCATATTACGCCCATGTGACCATTTAAGAGGGAACGCGTTGTTCCAAAGGGGGATAATCAGTTTTGATAACTATATATTATAGTTATAAGTGGGTTTTATAACCACTTTGGCCATTATTAATGTAATTTAACCCATTTTTAATGTAATTGGGGGTTATTAGACATTTTTAGAGCCTAATTCTTGGGAGGAAGTTGGAGATTGAAACCAACTTTCCCAACTATTTAACCAAGGCCATGTTGAGGCCATTTGGTCAGATTTGGAGAGCTTTTCGGATGGTTTTGGAGAGCAGAGATTCTGAGGCAAAGCTAGGTCCAAGCCAGTTTGAGGCAAGGAAGTTGTTGAGGTAGAGATGCTGTCGGACGATTTCTGAGAGTTCGGTATATCCGTTTCAGGTGCCGTAAGTTGTGAAAGATTCTAGAGATCATGGCGAACAAGACCAGATAAGTCTAGAAGCCAATCGGCAATTGTAAAGATGTACTAATAAGCTTTCAAAAAGAAATCAAGAAGCCTCCCTCACAGAGAAAAGGCCCGGAGACGTAGACAAAGTTGCCGAACTCCGTTATCAAACTTGTGCATTATGGTTTGTTGTTTTCATTGCATTTCAGATTTGCAATTATGTTAATGGCTGTATAATTCATTTGCTTTTCTCGTTCTTTCATTAAGTTTCCCAATGGTCATTTAATGCATGCAAATAATAACTCAACCATAGTCATTTCGAAAAATCCCGACGGATCAAGTGGTATCAGAGCTAGTTGACGTTTGGAATTTGAGTTTTGCATGTTAGTTAGGGAAGAGCACATCTCAAGGAGGAAAATGGCATCTACAGGAGGACTTTCTCAAGACGAGAAGAAGTTTAGAGATTCGGTGTTTGCCATGGCCGAGATGGTGAAGGTGTTGTATGAAGATTACTTGGAACGAAAAAGCACGGTTCAAGCGAAAACTTCAAAGAACAACAAAGGAAAAGAAGCATTGAAGGAAGTGCCTTCTACATCTGTTTCAGACAACATATCTGAGGTATGCAGTGAAGGTTTTTCAGCAAATATTCCTCATTCTCATCAAGTTGGTTTTGGTGAATTCGAAAAACACACGAAAGGTGTAGGTTTGAGAATATTAACCAAGATGGGTTATGAAAAAGGAAAGGGCCTTGGACGTCAAGGTCAAGGCATTGTAAATCC